>APFE030345640.1:166364-215184 GCA_000404065.3 Pinus taeda
TTAATACTGCAAATTGATGATCAACGTAGAGGAGGTTATGTATTATGCATGATTCCGCAAATAGTGTATAATCAGGATAATCTCTGTGAATAAGTGTCATATTATTCATGAAATTTCTACATGGTATCAGAGCTCTCTGATTTGTAGAACAGGTTCTACATGGTATCGGAGTTGGTTGATTTGTAGAAGAGATTTCTACAGGATATCAAAGCGAGGATTGATCATCGGATCTATTATTCAGAAAATGTTTACATTTTATTTCTTCAGGCAGAGTCTGTAATCAGGCCAGGTAGCCTCTAGATTCATCCTTCTTTTGGAAGGTGAGATATCCGGTGAATGCCCATACAGTTGATCTCTGTACGAGAAATACTTTGTTCTCACGAATTTTAGATCGGAAGCGGTTGAGTTTTGAGCTAGTGGAATGGCGCTCAAGGATAAAAGTCAGAAACATTAAGTGTGAGAATGGAGATAGTATACCCCAGTATCTCACGAAGTACACCCAATGTTGGGATGAGCTGGGAAGTGTGGGGATGACTGTCGAGGATGAGGATATGGTGAGTCTAGCACTCCTTGGCCTTCCTAAGAGCTAGCATAGCTACCAGGACTCGGTGAATGGAAGGGGAGAAACTGCCAAATTGGGAACGACTATGGTCAGATTTGATGCAGGAGGAGATTAGACGGAGCACTAGAGACAGTTCTTCATCTATGCATGATGAGGAGAATTGTGCCTTAGCAAGTAAGGCAAAGAAAGGAAAGGAGAAGGTTTCTCTTTCCGAATCTAGTTCTTCCAATGTTGGGAAGAAGGTTGAAAAATTGAAAGTTCAATGCTTTCGTTGTCATGAGGTGGGCCATTATGCCTCAAATTGCCCATGGAGGAAATCCAAGAAGGGATCCGGGGAAGGATCTAAAGGTGAGGCACTTGCTTCACAGTTTGAGTTGGATTTCACACTCTTCGCATGCATGGTTTCATCCATGATGAGAAGTGGTTGGTTTCTTGATAGTGGAACTTCTTTCCACATGACAGGCGACAAGAGTTTGTTC
This sequence comes from Pinus taeda, assembly GCA_000404065.3. Classification (NCBI taxonomy): domain Eukaryota; kingdom Viridiplantae; phylum Streptophyta; class Pinopsida; order Pinales; family Pinaceae; genus Pinus; species Pinus taeda. The sequence goes on from APFE030345640.1 coordinate 167,406, forward strand.
AGTACTTTGGAGGGGAAAGATCTCCAGATACTCATAACGTTGGGTAATGATGAGAAGTATAGTGTCTCAGATGTAGGCACAGTTATGTTTCAGAGGGAGCATGGATCTCGAATTACCTTGACCAATGTCAAGTATGTACCAGGACTGAAGAGAAACTTGGTGTCGATCGCGATGCTGGAAGACAGAGGCTATGATGTAGTCTTCAGAGAGGGAAAGGTTTTCCTTCGACACATCATCACTAGACAGGTGAAGCAGATTGGTTCACAGGTCAAGAACCTGTATGCTCTTGAGGTTCAATATTCATGCAAAGCCTTGAGCAGCAAGGCAACTGATGGAGACTTGGTGGTAAAGAGGGAGGGTATATTACCTCTCAGCATGCAGAGCCAGAAGAAGTCTCAGACAATTGTGGAGGAGCCACGATTGGTGCAGCAACTTCAGGAGGTTGTGGAGCAGCTACAACAAGGGAAGCTGAGTGGAGATCGAGTAGAGACATCTACTCATGCAGAGACCTCCAGTAGGGGGAAACTTCGAGCCAGGTGGGCTGGGGGATCACATGCAGCCATACCTCCATGTAGGAGGTGGGGCGATATAGAGTGATCGTCCAAAGGAGGAGGGGCAGGATCCTTGAGGTACCCAACCTCTTGGATGAGACCTTGCTACAGGAGCCCCAATGTGGAGTAGCAGGAATTGACTGATTGGGTAGAGACAGATGTGGATGGAGCGGCAGAGAGAGCGACAGTGCAGGGAATCCCAGGACAATGCATAGCTAGCAGGCTACAGTAATGCGAGAGGCACAAGTGTTTTGCACAGTGCTAGGTGGCACAGAGAGGTGTGCAATGGTGTGAGATGCATGGATATGTTTCAGTAGCACAGATGTCAGAGAGGGAGCACTTGTCAGCAGCGGGTAGAGCTTCAGCATTAGTAGTATGTTCCTAGACCAACAGAGGGGTCAGTTGGGAGTGTTTTTGTTCCAAGTTTTGTTGGAGCAAGTGGACCGGGTAGATGTGTTGCATGCAGAACATTCCAGAGTTACAGGATAGGGGTTGCAGATCATCCATATCTTGTTGAGAGGGAGTGTTGAAAATGCAACAAGATGATGGATCTTAGTGAAAAGAAGTCACCTTCACTAAGTGTGCCCGCAGGCTATTTTTGGCGCAAAGTCTATTTTTAGACTATGTCTATTTTTAGACATATGGATCATGGTCTATGAGTTGCAGGATGCTGTTTATGGATGATTGGTCATGTTGGGAAAAATAGATGGACTTCTATTTTTTGGATCATAGCGGTGTGATCAGAGTCTATTTTTAGACTATCAGGTAAAAATAGAGACAGTCAAATATTATTAGCCCTTAGTAATATTTGGACTATAAACATTATCTTATTCTCTTGGAGCACTTCAGTTTGACCTACGGATGTGGCACATGCAATTGCATGAAGGAAATACGTGGTTATTATGGGTTACTTGAGCTATTGCATCGAGGACTTCAGTTAGGACTTCAGTGATTGAGTTCTGTGGAGTTGGATCAGGAGTTGATGGAGTTGTGTTCAGTTTGACTTAGCTGAATTAGTTGTATTTAGCCTAACTGGCCAATAGACTAAGTGATGAGTTGTGTGATTAGTTATTAATTAATTCACTAATTATTAACTCATAATGCAACTGAAAAATACATCAGTTAACTCAGTGCATGGACAGTTTAGTGGAGACAAGTGTTAGAGGTAAGTGAAAGGGTGAGTTGTGACTATCAGTTGTGCATGAGATTTTCACATGCAATGGATTGAGTAATTCAAATGAGGCCAAGGGAAATTGTAGCTTGTGCTCACGTTATTTTTCCAAGTAAATACGAGTTTTCTTGAGCCATTATCATTCATTCTCATGCAGGTATTGTGCAATGGAGGCAGGCAAGCAACGGAGGAGATTTGGAGATCAGATCTGAGCTGTATTATGTGTAACAGGTGGAGATAGTACTAAGTACTTGTGAGAAGTATTGTACTATGTATTGTTACATGTTCTCAATCAATATAATATATAGATAGTTGGGGTTTTCAGCTATATGCTTTCCCCGGTACATACTGTGTTGATATGTGTGATTGATGCTTCAATGTGCGCATGCGATTGTTTCTTTAATACTGCAATTTGATGATCAACGTAGAGGAGGTTATGTATTATGCATGATTCCACAAATAGTGTATAATCAGGATAATCTCTGTGAATAAGTTTCATATTATTCATGAAATTTTTACAAAGGAAACGACTAGGTTGCTCGGAGGTGGGACTGAATAGACGGCCGGATATGACTCTGATGAACTTCCTCCCTGCGGTAAAGGAATGGGTAGATTGCCCCCATGTTCATCGGAGTCTGTCTTTATGAAAAGAATTTGAACGGTGTCATTCTCATTCTCTTCGATGACTGTATCATCTGAAGATGGACCTTCTGAAGACAAGGCCGGGTCGACTGCCACCTCGACCTTTTGACTTTCATCTGGTGTGAATTCAAAGGGTTTATCTTCAATGGTAGATGCTTCGACTGACCACAAGTTTGTGTCAATCAGATTTTCAACTAGTAATGGACTCGGCAGGAGTTTCTTGTATCTAGGAGGAAGCTGTAGCGGTGAAGTAGGACGGTTATCCAAGACTCTTTTAGCTTCGTCTAGGAAGGGACAACGGTGGACGACGTGATCGCCTTCACACAGTTTACAAGGAAATTTACATTTTCTTTCCTGTCCAGAGACTTCGCTTTCACTAGTTGACGGTGTACTTTCAACATGATCGTCAGAGGTTGACGACACCGGATTGTACAAATGAGGAGACCAGTCCCTTAAGATCTGAGGGATGTACAGACAATCTCGATGATAGTGGTCTCCTTTGCAAATGACACATGGAGATTTGGGTTTGGATGGTGCAGTGTGTGGATTTTTGCTATATGATGTAGGGTTGCCCCTTTTTGCCTTTGGCTCCTTCTTCTTCTTCTCCTTCTCCTTCCCTTTCTTCTTCTTCTCAGTTACTTGGTTTTTAGCTTTACCAACTTCACCAAGCGAAGAGGAAGGAGGGGAGGGAGAAACAAGAGAAGTAGAAGGTTGGGGGGTAACTCTAGTATCATCTAGTTGTTGACATGATTGTTCAAGAATTATGGTGCTTTGAACGACAGAGGTTGAGAGGAGCCATATTGGCAAGACGATTGTCAATCCTGGAAGGGACAATGTGGCCATATGAGGTGCACCAACATCTCCCCAAGAGGAGAAAGGACTAGGATTTCCTCCAAGGGGAAATCCTTGGTTGGTGGACTCCATTTTTCTCGACCTAAGACCAACGCGGGAATAGGGATATTTATTTTGATTAAAATAAATTGTAGATGCTTTGACACAACTTGCTTTTTCAATTTTTAAGAGTCGAGAAAAATCAAAATATGACTCTAGTCGCCTTCAATTTTTAATGAGCCTGAAGTGACAAGTGCTCAGATGGACCTTTTCTTTTAAGGAGTCTAAAAAGGAACAAAAGAGACTACTCTAGAAATCTAGACAGAGGGATTACCAAACCAATCACAAAACTGCAGAATAGTTTTTACGGTACGGTAGTCAATCTTCCCGAATGTTGTGTTCAGTGCATTGCGATCGATAGGGCGGCAGACACGGCTTCCTAAGGATAAAGGATATAGCCTATTGTGGTCTCCCAATATATACTCAACGGTACATGCGAGAACAAGTCTGTACTGGCACTTGTCGTCTCAAAGAGGAGGAATCACCCAACCTACAATGAAAGTGATAGTTACCAGGCTTTATGATGCCAGAATACGTCTCTAGCCTAGACTTCTAGATGTTGTGCCTTAGGTTCCAAAGCGTTTTTATGTTCATTGAATTTATTTTACAGTTGATCTTTCTTAAGAAATTTTCCTTTCAGGTTCACCACATGATGTAGATATATAATTCCTAAAATGCAATCTAAGATGATAAACAATCGTTTAGTCTTATTTTTGCAATGAAAATCCTAGCTACTAAGGAGAGAGAACTGAGATTCTTTCAATCATAGAGCATAGAGCACACACTAGATGCACTGTCCTAAATCAAACCAACAAGCAGTCTAAATGCAAATGCACATGCATGTATTTGTTTTTCGCTTTCTTAATGTGTGAATGACAGAAAGAATGTTGAGTACAAATCTGAATTATCTTTTCAAAGCGATAGTACTAACAATTTTTCTTCAAAATACGAAAGGAAGATAATGACGACACTTTGCGATTTTTAATTGAACACTGCTTTCGACACTTGAAAAACTATTAATTCAAATCAAATACAAGAGTAACAGTATAATCGACCATCAAGAAAAATAGGATTCTTTTCTTTGACTGAAAACGACACTTGCGACACTTCCAAATCAAAAGACGACAGTTCGATTACGCTACTTCTTTGTAAAAGAGAACTGTAAATGGCACACAATACATAAAAACATTCACAATTCTTTGCACGATGGAGGAAAAATGATGGAAAGGAAGGGAGTTTCCACAGTGGTATACTGATCACAGACAGAAAAACTCCTGAATAAAGGTGAAGAGAGTGAAGCAAAACCAAAATTTGAAGGCAAAATTAGCCTTATCTGATCATCTCACCTGTAAAATAGAGAAACAGGGATGCATCTTACCTACTGCACATGGGAGGTGTGATGCATATAGATTTCCTTGAAGAGAGGGTGCAATGGTACAGGGATGAGACTTTACTTGGTCTTTGGTCACAGTTTGCATCTCAGTTCAGGGATTTAGGCCGAGCTAATGATAGTCAGTAAATAGAAATCACAGGGGCTGATCTAATGAGGTTACTAGAGCCACCACCAGGGCAATTAGGATGTTTGCAAATTGATTGTTCAGTTTATAAAAAAAACTCGGAGATAGACTGAAGCAACATTGATCTACTTTGCACTTGCATAGCAAATGCAGTTCGAAGGCTAGCTGGCTTAACTTCAGGCTCCGTATGTAGTTTATAAAGCAAACAAATATAGACAAGCAAACAATCTGTTCACTCCACAGTGGAGTCGCCATTTTGTTATCGGGAAATCTAGTGTCCACTCGGAGCTGCTAGTCCCACTAATATGGGTAGCTATCTTAGAAACAAACAAACTAAATTTACTCTCATTTTCCTTTATGAGAAGTAGATAGGAGAGAAGCAGAGTACCAACCTCAATCTTTCGCTTGGTTCCTTGCTTGTTTCCTCTCCCCTCTGACAGATCTTTGTCACTCCTTCCTTGCTTACCCCACTTCAGAGAGCACCTGTAGAGTCAAAGCAGCATAACACTATCGAAGTACAGAGATCTACAATCATAAACAATATAGGAGCATATATATATTGACCACACAAATTCATATATTATCAAACATACAAGAATGTGGAGGAAAACTTGAATAGCTTTATTAATAGAAAGAATAGCAAAGAGGATTACAACCCATTGATCTGACCCAGCATCATCCTCCCAGCATGAAAGCCCTTCTTCACCTCATGAAAATCTTAGATCACCCAACACTATGATGTTCCACCAAGAAACCAATAGCACTTCCTTACAAAATACAAGATTCCAGCCTCTAGATCTCTATGATGAGGATCCATATATAGATGTTTGCAGGGGGGTGAGTCAGCTTCTGGGATTTTGATTAGTGTCCTCTCTCTGATAGTTCTTGGTTCCACTTGGAGATTCATGATCTCTTACTCATCCCTGGGTGAATTCAGAGAGGCAAGTGTCACAGGAGAAGTTTCTGGAAGATTCCATGATCATCCACCTTGCAAACTGTCTGTGCCATTTGTCTACTCTCGCCCATTGCACCCTACAAAAGGGCTTTCTAGTATGCATCGCACTTTTTGCATTGAGCAAGTGAGATGCATCACACCCTTAGCACTGAGCAGTCTGTATGGTCCAACTTTGACCAGTTCTGAGCAGTTTTCCATGGAGAACTTCTAGGAGATGATGTAATTAGCTGACCTTGTTCCTTTAGGGTGTGAAACAACACTTTTAGGGGCTTAGAAGCCCTTAGTTTATGGACAATATGATTGGGGTTGCAGTGCCCAAAAATGTCTATAACAGCCATACTATTGGTGTTCCTGGCCATTGGATGCGGCTTTTGTGCATGATAGCTCAGGCTGTGACCTGTTATCATGAGCATCACTAGGTCTACTTAGGATGTTTTTTGCATGCATTTTGAGTTTTTAGGTCAAATGAACAAACGTGTCTTGGACACAAATTTTGTAAAAACTTTTAAAACATCTATCTATTTTACTTTTAGAGTTTATATATATATGGTTATGTGCAATCCTATTCAACTAATGATGTGAATTGAAAATTTACTTTTACATGTGTCACAAATGTCCGTTTAACACATAGTTTGCTAATGAATTGGTTAATGTGTTAAAGTTTCTAGAAATATGTTGATATTGAATGTACTCAAAATGTCTTTCCAAAATACGAACTCTAAGGAACATACAAAGAATTGTTGGTTTTCGGACGGTATAAATGTTTGTTAGTTACAGTACGACGAGTTGTGAGTCCAGCCTAATGATGATTCGGTTGATGCCAAGTGAAATGGCATCAGAGAGAAGTTTGATCAACGTGCTATACTCAGTGATATTGTTCGTCGAACGACCAATACAAATCCCTTGAAAACTCACTAACTCGCCACTTGGAGCGAAAATGGTCCATGTTGCAGAAGATAGGTTCTGAGTACTGTGACTAGCACCATCGCGTAACCAACAAATGATTCCAAAGGTTCTGACATCTGCAACAAATTCAAAGTGGATTACTTAACCACATAAAAACTCTAAAAGACACACTGAAACACACACATGAAACTAAAGCATATATACAATGATTTTACTACACTCAATTAAGCATAGTAACATTTGAGGTACAACCCATTTCAGGGTTGCGACAATGGAATTCCATCATAATCCACCAACTCGTAGGTACCTTTTTCCAAAACACGCTTGGCAATGTAAGGACCCATCCATAGTGGTTCAAATTTTCCTGCTCCAAGTTTATCAGTTTCCTGATCATAAAGCAAGATCAGGTCTCCTTCCGAGAAAATGTGAGGCTTGAAATTTCTATCATATTTCACCTTGATTTGTTTCTTATGTGCTTCATTAGCCAATGCGGCTTCACGACAAGTTTTATCCAGATGGATGAGTTATAAGAAATGTGCTTCTTCATCAGAAGTGTCAGGTAACAGGTCAATCGCGAGTTTAAGAGATGAAATTTCACATTGTATTGGCAAGATTGCCTTTAGACCATACACCAATTGAAAGGGTGTGAATCTAGTTGCATTCCACATTGAGGTTTGATATGCCCACAAGGAAGAGTACAAGATTAAATTCCAGTTTCGTTTATGAACCCCTATCATTATTTGAAGCATTCACTTCAAGACTTTGTTGATGGCCTCAACTTTTCCATTCGCTTGCAGATAATAGTGAGTAGAACTATCATGTGAAAGTCCTAACTTGGCAGTTAACTCACTCATCATGTGATTGCAAAAATGTGACCCATGATCTGTAACTATAGCCTTTGGTACACCAAACTGGGCAACCACATGGTTGAAAAAGAAAAGTGTAGTCGTCTCGCCATTGTTGTTTAATGTTGGCATCGCCTAGGCCCATTTTGTGAAATAGCCAATGGCGACTATAATATACCCATGCCCCCTGGCCAAGGTGGGGTTACATGTCATGAAGTCAATGCCCCATTTGGTGAATGGTCCAACAGCGATGACAGGATGCAATGGTGTAGGTGGTAATCTAGCTTTACAGTCATATATCTGACATGCATGACAGCGTCTGATGGCAATAATGCAATATTTGAATATGGAAGGCCAAAAGTAACCAGCACGGAGAATTCTCTGTGTGGTAGCATAACCAGATAAGTGTCCACCACAAGCACCTGAATAGAAATCATTCAAAACTTTCTCAGAAATTGTATCGATACCACAACGATAAAGAGTGTTGCCAACAATTAGATAATATTTGGCTTAGTATCGTATATGTCATTGTTGCGAGTGAGACGTATTAGGCCCGAAAGTTTAGGTCTGGAGATAGATCAGTATATCTCCATACCATAGGTCAGATCAGGAACAAAGACTCATCCAGAATTGATGGTTCTGATTTTGAATCAATGGTATTCGAGGGAAGGTCGCAAAAAATCTCAGCAATGACTAGAGATTTCTTTGATTTGGATTTGATGAATTTTGAATCAAACTCCTACAAAATTATGATCCATTTTGAGTATTTGCCCCCCAAAAATTGACGTGACAAAATATATGTCATAGGGTTGCAATCCGAAATGACAGTGGTCTTTCGGATCTGGGTATAGTGTCGAAATCTTTGTACAACTTCAACAACAACCAGAGCTAAATTTTCGATGTAAGATTACTTAACTTCTGTATCATTGAGATTGCAGCTAAAATAATATATCGGATGTTCAATCCCATCTTCTTCTTGGACTAAAACCATTCCAATGGTTGTATCTACAGCGACGAGATACAAGAAGTAGTCGTTTTGATAATTTGGGGAATACATTAATGAGGCTCTAATCAAGGTATCTTTAAAAGCATCAAAGGAAGCTTGCGCAACCTGATCCCAATGGAAGGGTGTCCCCTTTTTCAATAAACGAGTAAATCCTTTAGCCCATTTCAGCATAATTTGGAATGAACCTCCTCATAAAGTTAGTCTTCCCTTGGAGTCTCTGTAACTGAAGTAGATTTGAAGGTGGAGGCAAGTCAAGAATTGTCTGAACCTTAAGTGGGTCGAGTCGAATTCCCTCCTTAGACACTACGATTCCAACAAAACGACCAGAACCAACACAAAACACACATTTGTGTGGATTGAGTTGTATTTTGTATTGTCAGCACTGTAAAAATATAGCTCTCAAGTGTTGGGGTGATCAGTCTGCTTTCGTGAATGAGTAGGTAAATCGTCAAGGTATGGTTGAACAATATGTTTGATGTCATGGAAGGCATAATTCATTTCCCTCTGAAATGTTTCCCCTGCGTTCTTCAAACCAAAAGGGAGTTTCCTATAAGCGAATGTGCCCCATCAGGATACATGATGGAGGCATTGTCACACTAGTTTGACATCAGGACACATTTTGATTTCATGTTCAACTATACTAGATTCAATTCCTGGCATCTCCTCATATGACCATGCAAATATATCTCAGAATTCACGAAAGAGAAAATGGTAAATATCAAGTTCTGATGGAGAAAAAGATTTTCCAACATGAATGTTTTCTACAATGTTAAGTTTGGTTGAAATATTGATAGAAATAGTTTCTTTGATATTTGACAGGTTTCGCTTAGAATCTACTGTATCTAGGAAAATAGAATTCGAAAGGAAATCAACAACTGAAGGGTGGTTAAGTTCATTTGAATAATCTTCTATGTGATCTGGAATATGGGAATGATGATGATAATCTTCCCATGGTTCTTCTTCCGTCATCATTGATTGGACGATTCCTTCATCAGTAGAAAATATACGTGAAAAAGGATCAAAGGAAGTACCATATTCTAATGAACGATCTACCCATACAATTGGTGAAGATGGATTTGGGTTCGCCGCACAAGCCAGAAAGATTGATTGTTATTCAAGCTCAATAGGGCTTAGTGGCATGATTTCAATATTACTATCAACTTCAAAACTATTGGTAATCTTCCTTAAGTCAGATGAAGTGGAAGATATCATGTTGCAAGTCTCAACTTTTTCCACTTCCAACAAGTTTGATGGTGACAGTAGTGAAAAAGTACCCATTAGGAAAGGATCCTTGAAGAGCCCTACACCAATGTTTTGAAGAGATAGCGGGGGTCCGTGTACCAACGAAATGCTTCCAGTAGCCCATGAACTAGAGGAGAAGAAGACGAGTTGGTCAATAATTGTGATTCCACCCTTCTGAGGGAACGTAATCGTACGAAAGTACGTTAAAACCACAACAGCCATAGCATAAACCCACGGTCTTCCTACGAAAATGTTGTAGTCAAGGGGTCCGTCAACAACCTCAACTTCAATAGTTATTGTTTTACCTCCTAGTTCGATTTGCAGATTACTCAATATTGCACAAGGCGTATATGTGTGACCATAAAAGCTTTTAACGTTGTTGGTGAATGTGACAAAGGCGGTGAGCGAAGTGTTTTCCAACAATTCATAGACATAATACAAGTAGATGCCCCCTCGTCAATAATGGTTCAGTGAACAAGTTTATTCAAGGAATTTACTTGAATCAGGAATGCTAATTGCACTGGTAACCATGGCGTATAATTACATGGTTGAAAACCACAAGATTGGAATCAGTTGGATCAATTCCACCAATTGCTGACAACAAAGCTTGCTTTCTGGAGGGATAATTTTGAAGCACCTCGAGCGTCGACATTTTAGAAGGTCACTGAGCCAAATCTTCTACTTTGTTATAATTATGTGCAGCTCGAGCTCAAGGGTTAAATGTCGATTTATGTACAACTCCCTTAGGTGGTTTTATTGTTAACTCTGGTGCAATAGGTGGTGGAATAGGATCAGTTGAAGTCAAAGTCGAAGAGTTAGTTTGATAAGCCTGGTTATTTGACGACGACGGTTGATTTCCATAATCTTTACTTCGTGTTGACACCAAAACTTCAATTTTAGGGGTAGAGGCAGATAGCATAAGCACTTGGGAATTGGAAGCATGGTCTGTAGCAACCATATTTGTCTCCGGTTTGGAAAAGGATCAGTCAATACCGCGGATGTATTAGAAGTATTTAGAAGCTTTGAGACTTTGGAGCAGTGAGGAAAATCTCACATAAAATTCTCATCGTTACAAATCAAACATGGATAATGAGGTTTCCTATCCGAAGGAGAGGAATCAGATGATTTGTCTTGAGGGAAGTTATTTTTTTCTTCTTGTTTTTCCCCTTCTTCTTGCTTCATGATTCCTTTTCATTCTTGCCTTTGTTAGATGACACGACATTAATTTCGAAAGAAAAAATGTTATCATGTGCATTTGTAGTTTGGTTGGAAATGGAAAGTGTTTGACCATATGGTATACCTACCATTTGTGTGCTCGAATAACTAATCACACTGTCACCAGCATGAGAGTCCTTACTCGATGGTGGTGGAGGAACAGTGAAATCTGGTCGGGGTGCATTCAAAATCTTGTCATAGAGCGTGCGAGACTGTGTATAAATCAAGTCCAAATATTGGGAATGAGCGATTACTTGCTCTTAAGTGACAACTCCACCTTTCGCCACATCCTCAGTGATAGATGGCAGCAAGGATTTTATAAACCACTCAACCAAGAGCTGATCAGGAACATAAGTTTTAACCATTCGATGACGACAACGCCACTCATGAATATGATCAGAGATATGAGTAGCAGTAGTCTATTTAAAGTTGGTTAATAGTTCCGTTCCAGTATCATATCGTATGGGTAACTAGAAGTGGGTTAAAAACGTGGTAGCTAAGGTAGTGAAGTTATCAAAAGAAGCTTGTGGTAACTCAATGTATCACTTAGCAGTCGGACCAATAAGCGTTCTCTGGAAAAGATGTAGTCTAACTGAATCATCATTCAAGGAGTTTAATGAACACCATAAATGAAAAGTCATGACATGGTTGGACGTGTCTTCTCCAGGGTTTCCATTGAATTTCGGAATATCGGAAGGTAATTTATGAGGAATTATCGATCACCAAGGTGCATAAAGAATTGGGTCATTGGTGAGATGGTTTATATCTAGTAATTCAAGTGTCGCGATGAAAGGTAATTGTCTATTGAGGTAAGGTTGAGCATATCCAGGGTAAGATAGGATTGCCTAGGCAATAGGCCTTTGCATACCAGCATAAGGCATCTGTTGTTGGTAACCTTGATAAGGTTAAGTTTGTTGAGAAAATCTAGCATAAGGTTGTTGTTGAGCACTGGGATACATTTGTTGTTGTCCAAACCCAGCATAGGCCTGCTGACCAGGACCTAGATAAACTTGTTGCTAACCAAACCCAGCATGGGCTTGTTGACCAACTCCAGGTTGAGGTTGGTATTGCTGGAATTGCTATTGTTGATATTGGGGCTGCCAAGGCTGTTGAAGCAACTGTTGTTGTAGTTGATACAACGGTTATTGATTTAACGGTTGTTTCCCACCAATGTAAGGTTGACCAGGTTGTGAATACACTAAACCAGTGTAAGTCTGAGTCATTCCACTAAAAGGTAAACTAGCCTGAAGTTGTTGGACTCCAGACACAAGTGGTTGTTGTAAAACTACCTAAGAAGGTTGAATCTGTATACCTGAAACTTGGGGGTCTGAGTTTGAAGGGCCAGCTTGCACAAGTTGATATACAACAATCTGAGCTTGTGAAGCTGTAACAATAGGTGTTGTAGGTATGGATGAGACAGATTGCATAGTTTGTGATGGATACACAAGCCTAGGTTGAACGGGCATTGTTCGCTGCCACTAACAAACAATCATTCCAGGCTGACCTAAAGACGACGGCATACCGACATATGGTTGCCCCCCATAAAATGGAGGATAAGTAGAATGTGCATATTGCTCTCCATATGGGAGTAGTCCAGTGTAAAGCAGATACATAAGACGGTAACCAGATGAACTAGCTTGATATGAACTTAATGGGTCCAATTTTTCAGTATCCGTTAATGAAGAACTAGATAAAATTCTAGTAGAGGACATTAGTGAAGACCAAGGGCTAGAAGCAACACCTGAGTGGGTTCCAGATAAATATTTGTAACCCAATGGGACGGGTGGAACACCATACAAGTGTGACTTAGGTGTCGTAGTAAACATCGAAGAAGTTGTGACAGAAGATTCTGCCATAGCCGTAATAGATGGTACGGTCTAGGATGTTGACTCTGCCATAGTAAAATGTCCAAATACATTTCCTAACCAATCAACGAGTGTCTGAAAGTAATCAAGATCAAAAGGAGTAGTAAAATGAGAAGTATGAGGATACAGATAAAGTCCAGTTCCAAAATGGAATGGAGTTATGGGTGATTCTACCTCAAGTTCCTCTTCTATCGAAATCAAACCAGGCGGAAGAATTTCACCGTCAGGTCTGTAATATATTTTCGATATTTGTTCCTGAGATAAAGAGGAAGTCTTGACAGTTACGGATGTCTGAGGATGTACCAGTCGATCTTCTTCCGGTAAGGTAACAACTTCTGATTGTTAAACCTCAAGATCCAAATGTTCTGGTAAAAGAACAAGTTCAAGTTGGACTTCTTGAACAACTTATGGTTCAGAAGTAACTTCTAATTGAATAGTGATAGGTTCAAGATTAACTTCTGGTTGAACAGATTCAGGTTCGAAAGTAATTTCTTGTTGAACAACTTCGGATTGAGAATCAAATTGTTGTTGAATAACTTGGGTTACCATTTCACTAGATTCAGTTCTAGTTTCCTCAAGTAATTATGGAGATTTCACTTCAGTAACAGATGTACTAGCAACTGTAGGAGTAACTGGAGTCACAATACTTACTGGTATAGGTGTTTCTGGTAATTCAGATGAAGAACCAGATGTTTGTGAAGTACTGGATTGAGTCCAACGAGACCGCTTCAACTGGATGGGTGTAGCTTCGGGTAGTAAAGGCAGTTTACTCGCTGCTCTCCGCAAACGATGGGGTAAGGGTTGATTTTCCTCCATGATTGCTGATTGATTTTATTACAAAAAATAAATTAAAAAAAAGGGGTAAGCTAGTCAAAAAGGTTTACCAAGCAACTGTGAACTACAAAATACCTCCCGATGAACTAAGAAGTACAGGTAGGCAATCTCCCCGAATGTTGTGTTCAGTGTATCACAGTGTACAAGGCAGCCGACTCAGTTACCTAAGGATGGATAGAAACCTAGTTTTGTCCTCCCATATATACCCGAAAATACGTGGAGGCCCAATCTGTATTAGCGTTGTCTAATGCAAAACCGCACACTGAGAGCATTCCTTTATACTTTATGTATTGTAACACCACCCGACATCCCCGAAGGTACACGGACGAGCTATGATATACTCATGTACGTGGAATGAGGTATCACACTTGGAATGTATCGCAGATAAGTTAGCAACGGTTGTTATGTTTTACAACGCTGGAACACGTCTCTAGCCTAGAACCTCTAAATGTTTTGCGTTAGGTGACAATGCTCCATTAGGTTAATTGATGTTAATTTTAAGTTGATCTTGATTAAGAATTTGCCTTTCAAGGTTCACCATGTTGATGTATTTTTTCAATTCCTAGAATGCAACTAATATGATAAGCATCCTTTTCATTCAGTTTTGACAATGAAAACCTTAGCTAGTAGGAATAGAGCAATCATATTCTTATAATCAAACTCTTTTAATGCACACACAAACTCTTTTAATGCACAATGCAAGTTTTTCTTTTCAATTCCATTAATGTTGTGATGAACAAAAGGAAACTAATGCACATACAATCAATCAATCTTTTTGCAAGAATGAATACTTTACGATAGTTCCATTTTGAAAGAAATGAAGACTTTTATGACACTTTCTTTTGAACAAAGATTAATCAACTATAAACTAACTTTGACAATGAATCGATAGTGATAAAGAAATCATTTAAGAAACACTAAACAATCAAGGCCAAAGTAGGGCTAGGAGAGGAAACACAAATTGATTTCAGAGAGACAAACATCATTGATCATTCAGCAAGTAGAAACATAAGGCAATTTGGGAAAAATCAAGTAAAAGGAGGGATTTTTGACCTAAGGAGGATCAACGTAGCCTTGAATGGGAGACAGTGTGCTTCAGAGCACTGTCCTCAAGCCAGGGGTGCTCTGCAGCGCTCTGTCCCTTGACCAAACCTGCGCTGGTGCTAGAGAGGCCATCCTAAGGGCTTGAAAGCACAATTTTTTACCAAAAAATACTGCAAAAAGGTTGAAACAAGATCAATGGAAGCAAGTAAAGTCTACTAGGGTGTACTAGGATGAAGGTAAACTACTCGGAATTATGATCAATCCCCAGTAGAGTCACCAATTTTTTATGTGGAATTTTGCATCTATAGATAAACACAATTTCCCTAGGTGGGTAGCTACACCTAGAACAACAGATTTAAAGTGCTTAACCTTTTTCTATAGAATATAAATAAGATAAGGGACCTACTTGTTATCTTTTTCTTTCCCTTTGTCTCCTTTGTTTGGCTCCCATCACTCCTTATCGAACTTAACTCGCTTAACAAGTACCTACGATCATAAACAGAGGAAAAAAACCAATCAAAGCAAGAGATCTATCTACTATAAGCAAATGGAATCGAAAGCATTTACACATATAATCATCACACATAAAGACAATAATATGGGAAAATGTTTAAACAACTTTATTAAGTAGAAGGAAGAATTACAACCATGAAGTCTGATCCATTGTCACTCTTCCAACTTGGGTTCCAACCAACATCACATCAAAAGCACAACACTTCGGCAGCATAGCAATATTTTTTTAAATATCAAACCTCACACCAACAATATCTCTTTACAAATTCTCAATGTCCAGCCCCTAATCACTTAGATGAGTGCTCAATTTATAGGAAAATGAAGGGATGAGAGGATAGGAGGTTACTTAACTCATTCCTCATCCAATTTCGAGCTCATAGGAGATGATAAGTGTGGAAATCTTCTAGATGTTTCCAAAAGATAAGAATATTCCCAGAACCCTATGTGAATTTCGCTCAATCTCACCCAACATAGGTCAAAGTGGGCCTAAGTGCTCTGGAAAGCACCCTGACATGGGCCTACCTGCACTGAAGTGCAGTTACCCCTATCCAAGGCTGCGCTGGGCTTCAGGCCAAGAAACTCTCAGGGAAGGAGGCATTCAAAGTGTTGACTTGTCTAGGGCATGTAGAAACTGAATTAGGGTTTGATGAGCCCTAATAGTACTGATTTGAATAATGGGAGTGATGTGCCCAAATGGATCTGTAATAATCATGATCTCAGATCAATCTTTGAGAACATTGTTATTCCCTTCAACTGGTTAAAAAAAGCATCAATCCTCGGTAACAAATATTTTTTCTTATCAATGTTTACCTGGTTCAACTGTCTATGGTCAATGCACAACTTGAGAGTACTATCCTTCTTCTTTACAAACAACACTGGGGCACCCCAAGGTGATACACTTGGCCTGATGTATCCCTTATCAATGATTTCCTTCAACTGCAACTTCAACTCTAATAACTCTAGTGTGCTCATTTTGTATGGTGCCTTCGATGTTGGTGCTACCCCTAGTACCCACTCAATAGAAAAATCCACTTCCCTGTGAGGAGGAAACTATGAAATCTCTACAATAAATACATCATGAAACTGCTATAAAACCGAGTACTTGCTCAATACCTCTGCATCCTTAACATCCTTACCTTTATCACTGTAAATATGTACTTCAAATAACACACACCCTTTCCCATGATTGCGCTTTTCCTGCATAGTTGTAACCATTATAACTAATATTTCCTTCTTGTTTCCTTGCAAGATCCTTTGTTCTCCATTTTCATCCAAGCACTTAATGTCCTTGTCATAAAAATACACCTTGGTCCTATGAATATAAAACCATTCCATACCCAGAATCATATTGTACGAATCCAACATAAGAACATTCAGATGCGCTGATGTAGGAATATCATTTAACTCAAATGCACCAGCTCTTACTCAATGATGGGCTCTCTTTTGTAGAAATTCCTTGTAGATTCAAAATGAAAATTGTAATATGCTAAAACAATTGACTTGAATCTACTCTACTCATTAGCGTAAACAATAAACAATCGATGAAATCATGAAGCATAAAAGGGAAAGAATTCAATCACACATAGCACAATAATTTTCTGGGGAAGGCATAGCTAAAATCCCCTACTATCTGTATATTGCATTAATCAGAAAAATATGAGAAGATTACAATGCTTTTCTCAATCTCGAGCAATCTCTACACTATCTCAATCTATCTCACTGCTTCACAAACAATCTCCAGCCAATACTTAGCCAAATTTGTTGTCTGCCAAACTCATATTTACTTGAGCAGTTTCCTAGGGAATTAGCCCATATTTAATTGGGGAATTCCTCATCAATAACTGCACAATCCATCATATTCCTTCCTTTGATTGCATGCACCATTAGTTTAATTTAGATTACTTTACAACTGATAGTACATTGTCCCTGAACTCCAATCTCAACTAGGCCTTTCTCTAATCTAACATGCATGATTTAATTATGAGTGAATCTTCATTTTACTAGTTGAGCAGTGAAGGTTATACCCTACTACTGTAAGTTACACCCCACTACTGGATCTCCCACTAATTCCTCCATCAGTTGGAACTAGTTGAACTGAATTTAACTCAGTTAAACTAAATTAAATAATTACAACTCAAAAGAACTCAATATGGGCCCCTAAAATTTAGGAACCACTCTACATGACTCTAGATAGACTCCCAACTCGAATTAATTGATCCAACTAATTCAAATTAAATTAGTTAACTATTACAAGTTGCTATGAGAATTAGAAGTACAATTTAATTCAAGGACAAAATTAAATTAGGATTTTCTTGTTGCATTTTTCAACACTCCCTCTCAACAAGAAAGGGATTATCTGCTACCCCGATCCTGCCTTTGTGAAACTCGTATTTGCATCTTTACAATGCCTTTGTCAAAATATTTGCATCCTACTCCTATATAGGAATATACTCCAATAACATGATTCTCCTCTACAAATAATCTCGTATATGGTGATACCGGATGTCGATATGCTTGGACCGATCATGAAAAAATAGATTATTATAGAGTTTGATACAACTCTAATTGTCACAGTAAATCACTAAAGGATCCATATTCTCACCAAATAGCCCAACAAGGGTCTTCCTAATCCAGATAGCCTCACAAGTTGCTTGACTAGCAGCCATGTACTCTGCTTTTGCTAAACTGAGTGCAATTGATCTCTACTTCCTGTTGTACCGAGAAATTGTTGCTGACCCAATACTGAAGATTCCCTTTGATGTGATCTTTCTATTGTATGGACTCCCTACCCAATCTGCATCTGTGAAGCCTTAAAGCTTCACTCCCTCTATTTGTCTATACCAAAGACCAAACTGAGTGGTGTCTTTGAGGTATATGAAGTTTCCTTCCAATAAAGTTTGGTTGGTTTAAACATGGCTTGACTAAGTTGTTTAACTGCAAAACTCCTGTCTAGTCGTTTTTTCACCAAATACATAAGTGAACCCATAAGTTGTCTATAAATAGTAGCCTCCACTACTTCACCTGAAGTAGCATCCTCCTTCCTCCAGTTACCTCCTAGAGGAGACTCCATGGATTTGTTGTTCTCCATGTGAAACTTCTTCAGTATCACGTTGGCATACTTGCCTTGAAAGACAAACAGTTCCTCATCTCCTTTCCATACTTCCATACCAAGAAAGTAATGCATGAGCCCCGAGTCCTTCATCTCGAATTCTCTTGCAATATCCTCTTTGAAAGATTTTATCATCTTCTCATCACCTTTTAGAATAAAATCATCGACATATAATACTATAATCAACAATTTACCCTCAACCACAATATGGTAAAGGTTCACATCTGCTTCACTTTTGGTGAATTCCAACCTGGTGAAATAGCTGTCAATCCTGGTGTACCAAGCATGGGGTGTTTTCTTTAGTCCATGTAATGATCGCTTGAGTTTGCACACATGAAACTCTTTGTTGAAGGTCTCAAATCCTTCCAGCTGCTCAATATACACAGCTTCCCCAATCACGTCATTGAGGAATGTTGTCTTCAAATCCACCTGATGTATCTTCCATCCCATCTCCGCTAACAGTACTAGAATAGATATGATTGACAAGTACCTTGCTGCTGGAGAAAAAGTCTCATTGTAATCAATTCCATCCACCCGAAAGAACCCTCTGGCCACAAATCTAGCCTTGTGTTTCTCCAAATTCCCATCCACTGCTTGATTTACCTTGTAAATCCATCTGGAACTCATCATTGACATGTCTGTTGGTCTTGGGACAACTTCCCAAACATTGTTTCTGATAATGGAGTCATACTTCTCAACCATGGAATCAACCCATACTATTTGTTGCACTGCTTCCTTGAATGAGGATGTCTCAATCTCTACACTCTTGCTCATCAAAGCCATGTAGCCAGTGTATCGATCTGGTGACCTCCTCTTCTTGTGTTATGGTCTGGGAGTTCCCACATTCTCTCTAGCATCATGCATCAATATTCCAACCTCTTCAGCGTGCTTCCTTCCATCTCTGGAAGTCTTTGCATGAGTGGGTGCTTCCACTCTCTTCTCCTCTGCATGTGGATGCTCCACATCATCCTTTGGTTCCTCCTTTGGAACTAAAATCTCCTCATCTGCATGTAAATAAAGCTACCTCTCAAGGGAACATATCATGGCCTTCTCTTCATTGAACTTTACATTTCTACAAACCACTGCCATCCTGTTGGATGATAGGTACACCCAATATTTGTGAGGTGTATCAGTGTACCCCACTAATATTCCCAACTTATTTGTTGGCTCTAGATTTTTCAGTGCATCCTTGGTAAAATGACAGTTGACTGATGAACCAAAGATCTTGAAGTGTGCCACTGAGTTCTCACCAGAAAAATCTTCTTATAGTGTACTCATCCTGAGAATTCGACGAGGGCTTCTATTCTAAAAATGAACAACTGTGTTTCAAGCTTTATCCCACAAGTGCAGCGGTAGGCCCTAATCATGTAACATTACCCCTGCCACTCCCACACACTTTTTCTATTCCTTTAAGCCACCCCATTTTGTTGTGGGTTATGAGGTGATATTAACTCCCGTTGAATTCCTTTTGATGCACAAAAATTATCGAATTAACTTCACACATATTCTCCACCATTATCGGTTATGAGATCTTTAACTTTCCTGCCAGTATCTTTCTTAACAAGTGCTTTAAATTCACAAAATTTAGCGAACGTCTGATCTTTCTTCTACATGAATAAAATCCAATGCTTACGAGAAAATTCATCAACAAATATTACATAATATTTGTGCTTGGCCATGGATGCTGTCGAGAACGGTCCAAACACATCTAAGTGAACTCTATCAAGAATCACTTGTGCTCCACTGTCTTTATCATGAAAGGAAGTTGTGTTGTACTTCCCCAATATACACCCTTTGGATGTGTCCCTCTACTCCAGTGTACCCTTGGGAAATCCTGTAGAAATTTGTTGCATGATCTTCAAAGCTTCATGGTGTAAGTGAAACAATCTTCTATGCCACAACTCACCGATGTCTCAACTCTACACCCTCTCTGCTTTAGTGCTCAAAGCAGTGCAGTCTTCTACATCCAATTTGTAGAGGTTCTTCACCCGAACCCTGATCCGCTTCACCTGTCCTGAGGCTATGTGATGAAGGAAAGTGTTTCCCTTGCTAAATATTACATTGTAGCCATGGTTCTCCAACATGGAAACTAACACCAAATTCTTCTTCAAACCCGGAACATACATGACATATTTTAATGTGAGAGGAGAACTAGACTCCCTTTGAAAGGTAACAGTACCAATGTCAATCGAGTTATACCTCCCATCATCTCCCATATCAATGTGCATATGGAGGTCCTTCTCCTCCAAGTCACTGAAGAACTCTTTATTTCCAGTCATATGGAATGAAGCTCCACTACCCAAGTACCACACATTACCCATCACCAATGTCACCATGCAAATGATGAGGGTGAAATCCAACTCGAATTGTGAAGCAAGAGCTTCACTTGCTGCTCCTCCTGAGGGCTTCTTACTAGCCTTCTTGTGTGGCCACTTTGTGACACAGTGTCCCAGCTCGTGACATTGAAAACATTTCATCTTCGACATGTCCTTCTTCTTTCTACCCCGACTAGAATCTGATTTGGAATTTGATGAATTCCCCTTCCCTTTCTTCACCTTTCCAGCTAAGGAACCTTTCTAGGCTCACCATATCATCTTTAGCAACTATAACACCGACACTTCCAAGCTCATCTCGACATTGGGTGAACTTGGTCAAGTACTTCAGTATTGTGTTTCCATTCTCCATCTTGATCTTTATAAGCTTGTCGTTTAGTTCTAGCTTCCTGTGGTCACTGCTATTTTGAAACAAGTCCGTTAAGGCCTTCCACATTGCAAATGGAGTTTCCTTACCATGGAGGTTCAATACAATATGATCTAGAACTCCTTCTAAGATAATCCTTCTCGCCTTTGCCACACACTTTCTCCACTCTTCCAGATCCTCAGCATCAGCTAGCTTAGGAATATCTTTCTCTATGAATTACTTAAGACCATTGTCTTCCAATGCTGCCTCCATCCCATCCTTCCATGAAATATAGTTCGAACTACCCTCAAGGGCATATTCGAGTCTCAATCCGTAGAATGACATCCTACTGGCTCTTAAGTATAATACTGCAAATTCAATTTCTTCTGCAAAAGACAAACTCATATTCTTCCCCTCTATAGTGATCTAAGATCTGATACCATATAGAAATTCCTTGTACATTCAAACTGCATATTGAAATATGCTAAAACAATTGACTTGAATCTACTCTACTGATAAATGAAAACAATAAATGATCAATGAAATCACGAAGCATAAAAGAGAAAAAATTCAATCACACATTACACAATCATGTTTTGGGTAAATCCACAACTAAAAACCCCTGATATCTGTATATTGCATTAATCAGAAAATATGAGAAGATTACAATGCTTTTCTCAAGCCCAAGCAATCTTTGCACTATCTCAATGCTTCACAAACAAGCTCCATCCAATACTTTGCCAAATCTATTGCCTTCCAAGCTCCTATTTCATTGCGTAATTTCCTAGGGAATTAGCCCATATTTAATTGGAGAATTCCTCATCCATAACTTCGCAATCCATCATAGGCCTTCCTCTGATTTCATGCACCATCGATTTAATTTAGATGATTTTACAATTGATAGTACAATGTCCCTGAACTCCAATCTCAACTGGGTCTTTCTCTCATCTAACATGCATGAGTTAATTATGAGTGAATATTCAATTTACTAGTTGAGCAGTGCTAGTTACACCCCACTACTACAGGTTACACCACACTACTAGATCTCCCACTAATTCCTCCATTACTTGAAACTAGTTTAAATGAATTTAACTCAGTTAAATTGAATTAAATAATTACAACTCAAAAGAATTCAACCTGGGCCCCTAAAATTTAGTAACCACACTACATGACTCTAGATAGACTCCCAACTCAAATTAACTGAGCCAACTAAGTCAAATTAACTTAGTTAACTATTACAAGTTGCTATGAGAATTAGACTTACAATTCAATTCCTAATTTAATTCAAGGGAAAAATCAAATTAGGATTTTCTTGTTGCATTTTTCAACATATTCTTAGTACCTGTAGCCAATTATACTAACCTATAACTTGTAACTTATAATTGCACATGTAACCTGTAACCTGCAACTTGTCACCAGCACCTATAATCTATAACATGTAATCTGTAATCTACCATCACCTTTGTTATGTTGGTCTTTACTCATGCACTGAGATTCATTCAGGTCTTACATTATCTATTTGGTTTCATTCAACTCTCCATGATCTCCATTAACCTTCTTCTTTCCCCAACCAATTCCCAAGGCCCTCAAAACATAAAAGGAAATAATAAGAGACAAACAAGAATAAGCCCATGAAGACCAATAAAAATACAACACCACAACAAAATGGCATGTCCATGCACTAAAAATAAACAAATTTTCAAGTCAAACACAAACAAATCATAGAACATTGAAAGCATAAAACTAACAATAGACACCATGACTCACCCCCATGGGTTCCCAATGCTTCCAAGGAAATCTCAACTTGAGTTTTATTCCTTCCAAGCAACCATGCCTCTGCATCTTATGGTTTCTTCAAATATCCATTGGATGTAGGTGGCTTTGCTTTCTTGAACTAATCCGGAAAATATACCATGTCATTCCTCCTGCAAGTATGATAACGATGATGACCATGGTACCTATTGGAACCAAAATTAGAATAGGTTCCGTGTTCATCACCTTTCCCATCTGGTGTATCCAAGGACCTTCCATCTCTGATCATGACATCTCTATCTGACATGTGCGCACCATGAGACCTACTACCATATTCCCTGTTAGTCCTTTCCTCCTATCCATGACTGATCCTAAGCGGTCCTTGTCTCTGCAAGTCTGACAAACTCTAAAGAATAACTGCATTAACCTATGATTTTTTCTCTTGTGCCTGAATGATTCTATCATTATCTTCTTTGCAACTTCTTATTTCTTCCTTCAAACTTCTCATTGTGTCTACTACGTGAGGGGAGTACTCATCACCATGTTACTCATATGATGTATAGAGAGAGTCATGTGGACTATAGTCTACCATTTTACTAGTCATATTTGTTCATTTTCCTCCCTACAAGTATATAATGTTAACTAAACCAAACATAACATAATCATCATACCACAGTGAAGTTCAGGGGAGGATATCTCATTTGCAAGATAAACCAGATTAGCACGATACATGTATAATCATAATCATAACAATATATAAACATCATGCATGACAATATCAATTGCATACCATGACCTCACACATGAAAACCATGCCCATAAAAATGCATGCATAACAACATATAGACACTAAAATGCATAACAAATTCATATACAACTGACATGCATTCATGACTAACGCATCTCAATAACAACATCATCAACTCCTACATGGAAAAACAACTGTAACAATGACTACCACCATGCATACATAACAAGCATATATACATCCTTCATGCATGCACGACAAACAAATTCCTCCCATCAAGTTCAAGTGTTGAGCCATGCTCTGATACCACTTTGTAACACCCTCCTCCCACATTTACCCAAGCTAACTGGTCCACTGGGGTAAACATGTGATGAATAGTTACTATGATATGATTCAACTCCCCATGTACAGTTAAGGAAGTGGAATTGACAACTCAAAACCAAATTTACCTTACTTAGAATCTATAGGACCCCTAGCGGCTAACCAACCACTCTAGGGGTCAAACCTTTGAGTTAACTTTCTTTCTAACTAAACTAGACCCTCGTCACACACATGACAAGCCCTCCATGCAACTGAGACCCTCCAATAACTCCCACAACAAGGAATCCATGCAACTACAACCTTTTTCAGACAGTTCTATGCTAGTGACCCCAAATTCTGAGCCACTTTTTTCAGGGCCAGGACTCAGACCTCAACCCAAAACTTGATGAAACTCTAAAAATGATAAATAACAAGATGAAAATGACTCTAATGCAAAACTTGAACAAGAAACTAACCTAACAAGGCCTATCCATGAATTACATTATGTCAAACACATCCTGGACCTGTAATCTATATGTCATAAAAACATATCTGAACATAGGGGCCTCATACTTATCTGAGATTCGTTAAGAAGGTTTGATGGCTTCTCACCATAGCTACAATATCTTATATTAGGTCACTCATTCATTAACATTCCATTAACTAATCAAAACATGGTGAGATCCATAACTCAAGTTTGTCATAAACCATGCTTATAACCAACAAAAGAACAAGGATAGAACAACCATTAAAGCCACATATTAACAAGTATATTTACACATGAAATACAAGGGAAAAGGAACTCTTATTAATATATTCAAAAGCCAACCAAATCAGGGACTTCCATGTACCACCCAACCATATATTAGGCTGAACCAAATCTTTCTTTCAGCCAATCACCCCCGTGCCATATTCCAAGCATGAATGTGGAACTTACAACAAATCAATCAGAGCTTCCTCAAGCTTTAGCGCAATCCACCAAGGGATTCCTAGGCCCAAGACCTCATCTATACAGCTAGGATTTACCATAATCCTGGCAAGAGATGCCTAGGCCCAACCAAGAAACATACACTACCAGGCTTTACCGCAATCCCACAACATACCGGTCTAGGTATCACTAGACATATACAAGCATAGATTCCTCTGGATCTCTCCACCTAAACTATAAGAAATTTGTTCATTTCCACCCTCTAGGATTCACTATATATCTCATCATTCATCAGTCAAGGATTCATAGGTCCAACAAGGGTACACACAACTAGGCTTTATCACAATCCCACCTTCACTGGTCCAAGGATTCCTAGGCCTTGTGTTTCCTCTTGAGACCACCCCACTCAGTTTCGAAACCATCCAACAACCCAACTAAACCAATTAAGAGAAAACCCATCACACCATGGCTATCTAGAAATGGTAAGGCAAGGTTGAAAACCATTGTCACACCTGGAAAAACACATGTGCATGTACCATGCATGCCAAAAATAGCAAGGAAATCATACTTGTAACTCGATACCCACATGTAATCCCATTGTAGCTACTTCATCCTGCTCTTCCTTGCTTGATATTTTCTTTCATGTCCTTCCTTTTCCTTCCTTCCTCTAATTGTAGAGTGCTCCAAGAATACTCTAAGTGTATGAGAGTATGAGAGAGTAGAGAGAATAGATAGAGAGCTCGAAAACTGAACTGACAAAAGGTTGTGAACTGATCCTCAGAAGCATTTTTATTAATGAGGCCTCTATTTTCTTCATTTTCCGTCATTTTCCCCTCATTCTCCTCCTCACATGCAACCTGTGACCTTTCACCTTCCTTTTCTCCTAATTTCCATTATTTTCATGAATAAGATGCCAATTAATACATCTTTTCCTTTCCAAAGCCTTTGCCATTGCCTTTGACAATTTCCCTTAGCCATAATAAACCAAATGAACAGCCACACTAGAATGATTTTCCCAACATTCAAATTGGAATACATGTCCCATGACCTTGTTCTTGTTTTCCTTTATTAACTTTATTACATGGATTTTTAACCCAAGGTTGTTACATCAAATATGAACAATATTTATCCTCTTTCATCATCTGACATGATTTCATTACTTTAGTAATCAGTCTCTTCCTTTGAGTATGACCTTTTCTTTTTGGCATTTCATATTTTTTGATGATCATTAGATTTTAATTTTTCATCCTCACTATAGTTAATTGTTACATAAGGACATTTAGAAGCATAATGTCCCATTTCTCCACATTCGAAACATTTAAAAGGAAGCTTGCATTTAAACTTTCCAGTCCCCTTCTTTAACTTTTTGACAAACTTAGCATGTTCTTCATTTGATCCATGACTAAAGTCTTCTTGATTCTCATGCTTTCTTCCTTCCTTAGCTACTTTAAATTCCACTTCTTTGATTCCTAACTTGTCCCTTTCTATCCTTAGGTCATATGCAGAGATATTTTTGTGAATCATACCCATGTTCAACTTATCCATATCTAAAAGATCTTCAAGGGCTGATACTTTGAGATTGAATAGTGAAGGGAGTGATCTCAATATTTTCTAAACAATATCAACCTCCTTGACTTCTTCACTAAGACCTATTATAGAGTTGAAAATATTGTCTACTAGAAAAAAATATGAAGTAATGTTCTCATCATCTTCCATTTTCAAAATTTCAAACTAACTCTGTAATTTTGTAGCTTGGCCTCCTTCACTTTCTTGTCTCCTTCATAATTGTCTTTGAGTTTGTTACATAGATCATGGGTTGACTTGTAATACATTGACAAATTCAATATCTAATAAGTCACTCAAGATGACATATTTAGTTATTGCATTGAATGTATAGAGAACTTTACCAACTATATCAGAAAGAGGGGTAGCAGGAACTTGGTAGTCATTCTCAATAGATTCCTAAACATCCATACCCAATGACATGATGTAGGTTTCCATTCTTATCCTCCATAAGGCATGGTTTGTTCCATCAAACCAAGGAGGTTTGCTTGACAGTATGAAAGAGGCCATCTTCATTGTGATCAACCTTTTAGTGATTAATTGTTCCTAAAGCAACCTAGTTCTTGTACCAATTTTTAGATTACGAATTACATTGAGAGGGGGGCTGAATCAATGTGATGACCAATTTCATCAATTTAAGCAATTTAGTAACCAATAAAAAATTCAAGCATAATCATGCATCATTAAAGAACATCATCACATCATCATAGGGAAACACTAGATGTACTTGGAAACCCTTGTGAGAGAAAATCAAAAATTATTTTTATCTTCTTCATATTTGATTACATAGATTTGTAGGCACCAACCTGCTAGAGGAACCAACCACTAAAATGTGTAAACATTGACTTGTAGTAGGCTAAAACCTATGTGAGGCACCAATCTTGATGATATAAAAACACTATCTTGTATTAGGCTTCAACCTAATTGAGGAACCAACTTCCTTCTTTAGTTGACCACTTTTCACAGTATTTCAATTTGGATCCACATGATCAAACCCTAACCAAATCAACCTATCTCTTAAGCATCAATATTTTGTGACTTATTCATAAAAAAACTATTCATAAGTTTATATTGATAATAACCATGACCCCCTATTCTCAAAAACCATTTGCAACTCTCTTC
Source organism: Pinus taeda (assembly GCA_000404065.3). Taxonomy (NCBI): domain Eukaryota; kingdom Viridiplantae; phylum Streptophyta; class Pinopsida; order Pinales; family Pinaceae; genus Pinus; species Pinus taeda. The sequence goes on from APFE030345640.1 coordinate 194,804, forward strand.
TTTCAAATTACAAAACAATTACAATCATAACCCCTTTTTCAAAATTCAATTTACCTTCAAATTAACCCACACAAACATTATAAAGATTAATTTTTCTACAAATTGCACCTTTCCGGCCCGTTGCCTATAAATTGCACTTTTCAGGTAGGTGTTCTATAAAATGTGCACCTCCAGCTTGCTTAACTATTCGACAACATTGCATTGTGGGAAAAATAATAATAATAATAATTCCGCCTACTCGACCAAGCTCGAACCCATGACCTCCCAAGGTTCCACAAGACGCTTCACCAACTGCATTATCGTAAACCTCATTTAAACTCTACAAAACATATGTATGTCAATATTGTTGATCATACCAAGTCATTCCAATCAAGTTTCCCAAACTAGGATCCATGTTATGCCATCGAGCCAATTAGAAGTGACTATGAAAATACATGTCATGTTCCAGTTGTATTCATATGTGAGACCCACATCAAATTGCCACGATGGCCAAACCAGACTCTTAGAGCCAATCATAGTTAGCCACTCATACTGCCACAAATCAATAATAGAGATAAATTTCAAATTGCCACGAACTAATCACAGAGATCCAACTCAAACTGCCACGATTTAATCACAAAGATCCAATTCAAACCGCCATGAACCAATTCAAATTGTTACAAACCAATCACAAAGAGGCAACTCAAATAGCCATGAACCAATTCAGTCTGTCGCAAACTAATCACAAAGAACCAATTCAAATTTCAATGAACCAACCACATAGAGCCAACTCAAACTACCACAAACCAATCACAAAGAGCCAATTCAAACTTCCATGAACCAATCACATAGAGCTAACTCAAACTACCATGCTGAACCAATTCAAACTACAATTAACCAATCACAAAGAGCCAATTCAAATTCCCAAAAATCAATCACAGAGAGCCAACTCAAACTACCATGAACCAATCACAGAGAGCCAGTTCAAACTACTACACAAGTCAAGTTAAGCTTTGCATGCCAATCATAGAGAGCCAATTCAAACTACCACAGATCAACAAGAGCCAAACCACAGGAACTATCTCAAACTCTCAACCTCTAGGACTATATTCCTCATTCAAACCATGAAGGTAAATCCTTCACATGTTACATACATACCAATTCATATGAACTGAAGCCATGTGACTTATATTTATATACGAGCAAGGGTCTAATTTGGCATGGGAAATAACCTTTGAGAAACTTCATGGGATGATGCCATGTGACTCAGACCTAGGGGTCAATGGTCACCCTCATGTGGATGGCATCACAATGTCACAACTGCCACGTGACACTCCCTAAGTTGTGCCACATGTCGCCAAAATATGCCCCTATTGTTCAACCAAAAATTCCATTTAACATGCCACATGGCATCATGTCGAGCTTCCATCTCATCATTTATTGCCATGTCATCATTCCTATTTCAATATTATTTAGCTAGTAACAAGCCACCACGTGTCACCTATCCAACCATATGCCAATCCTAATCTGCCATCTCAGTGTTCATGTTAGGAATACCATGTCACTATTACCTATGTTGGGGGGTCCACATGGCATCCAAAAATGGGCTTGGACTGACACCTGCCATGTGTCTCTACTTCATTGGATGATGTGTGGGGGGGGAGGCTTACTTCACATGACTTAAAGTTTCATCCAATGTTCACGCGATTATCAATGGCCAGATATTCCTCGAGTTGCTCAAATGTTAACTTGGTTAAAAAATGCATAATTTTTGGTGCCATCCACCTTCGATTTCCCTCAGAATTATGGATTTGATCCAAATATGCACAATATTTAACAATTTTGTGTTTTTAATTACACGTTTGGTGTTTTTTCCCCTTTTACTATTGCCAACTTCAAACTGTCATATCTTCTTATCCACGAAGAGTTTGACCAAGTATGATATACCATTGGAAAGGTCTAAGAGAAGACTATCCAACCATGCCACCCATAGACTCATTTGAGCATCACAACTTCAACAAAAACTCAATAAAGTTCAACCCAATTTGACACCATTTGATGTGATATTGTCAATACATCGAACTATCATATTGCTTCCTTTGACTTATCTTTTGACATCAATGACACTACTACTTCCTTTAAATTTTCCTTTGACATCGATGGAAACACTATGTCCAACACTCGGCTCATGATATTATTGACTATCTCAGGGTGTGGGAATTGCTCCTAGGCTTTCCCTTCCATTTTTGGAGTATGAATTTTTTTTGTTTCCATAAGAAAAAAAATGGGTTCTTTCATCAGTGTGGAGGAGGGTTCATAGTGGAAAGAATATTAACATATATCTTGGATCCAAGTAGATGTTTTCCTTCGGGGGAGCCTCATTGTTGGCATTGAGATTTTCATGGATGGGTTAGTTTGTGTACAAAAATTAGATTACTAGAAGATACCTTTCAAGTGTCATTGTTTTTATAAATTTGGACACATTTAGAAACAATTCCTTAGCTGGGGCCCTACGATTGTGTCACAGTTTACTTCCCTAGTGCATCTCTCCATGAAAATTTCAAATTCTCATGGGATCCCTACTAGACCAAGTTAGAATAGCTCTTCAAGACAAGTTTTTACCTTTGGGCTCTCTATCGGTAAGTCACATGTCCCTAATCCCTCCATTGATGGTTTCCCCCCTGCTAACCCCAGAGAGATGCCCAATTCTAAATGTTGTCCCCTCTTCCCCCCACCTTTGGTATCCCCTCTCTCCGGAGGCCCCTCTCTATCTCTTATGGAGCCACTAGTCCCTGCTCACTATCCTCCCCCCCCCCCCCCCCCTTTCATATTCCCTCCTCAATTTCTCTCTCCTACTTGTCCTCAGGATTCGAAGTGTAGTTATGCACTACGACCCAGGAAGAATCAATATTTTCCCAAGCCTTCTAGTGATGGCCTTGTGTTGGACCCCATAATGGTATTATTGATTGGCAAAAATTCTCATTTACTCAAGGGCCAGGAGAGAGACAAATTGAAAATAAAGGAAGGAAAATAATGTTCTATTATTAGAGCCCTTACAGAAATTTAGCCATGTCTAAGGGTTCCCCATGAAAATTCTCTCATTCAATTCTAGGGGCATTTGGGGTGCTAAAAAAAAACCACCCTTAAAATACTAATTGCTTCTTCCAAACTAAAATTCTTAATGTTAATAGAAACTATGTGTTCTTATTTAAAGGAACATCAAATTCTTAAATCTTTCCTAAAGAATTGATCCTTTTCCATATTAACTCTGATGACATGTCAAGGGGTCTGATTACTGGGTGGAATTCAAATTTAAAGGTCATCTTGTCTTCTTCCTTCTCCTCAACAGTTATTGTTAAGTTGCTACATAAAGATCTTAATTCTCCCGTTTCTTTATAAAAATATATGGGTTGTATCATGATCAAGAGTGTTTTTGGTAGGAATTAGCCTATGTAGGTATTTTTATGGATCATTTTTTTATTTTTAGGAGAGATCTCAATTTTACTTTGGGATTGTAGGAAGTATGGGGGACATATACTCGGTTGGATACCCTCCACAAGTTTTTTTTTAATTGGCTAGTTCAAAATTGTCTCATGGAAATTGAACTCATCAAAATTTTACCAACCTAGATGAATAGTCACTTCGGTGGAAATGAGGTTTCAAAAAGACTCGATAGATTCTTCTATTTAGGAGCAATGATGAGATTAGGATTATCTTTCAAAGCCTCAGTATTCTTGAGACTGTTATCGGATCACAGATCAATTACACTATGCATGATTCTCAGGATGGGTCAAAGGTGATTCTCTTTCTCTTTAACCCCACTTGGTTAAATGAGGAATACTACCAAGCTTTCGTGTCAAGTATTTGGAGGCTATTATGCCATCCAAATTCTATTTTGTATATGAAACAATTTTTCAATCATTTGAGCTCTATCAAGGAGACTTTCAGGTCATGAACCAAATATCATTATAAAAAGGTGCAAGATCAGTTGATCGAAGTAGAGAGGATAATTGACGATACTTTATCCCATATGGATACCAATTATATCACATATTATCAGTTAATTAGCCTTAAATACCTGGAAGAGGAAAGACATTCTCTACTAGTAGAGAAGGAAGAACAATGATGATTAAAAATTGTGCTATATGGCTCGCTTTTAGAGATAACAATACTAGTTTTTCATCATTTTTCCAATCAAAGGAAACTTGCCAACACCATTTGGGGCATTTTTGATAATAATAGAAATATCCTCCACACCTTTCCAAATAAAGCAGTGGTGGGGGTTCGACATTTTCAATATCTCTTAGAGCACTTGCAGGGTGCTCTATTCATGAAATTTTATAGGTGATCCAAAAATATCTCGTGGTGGTATCAAAATAGAAAAACTTTGTATTCGTGAACATAGTTTCGAATCAAAAAATTCTATCAGCTCTCTCCTTAATGTAGTTATAAAAGAGCCTTGGTCTAGACGGCTTTCCAATGGAGTTCTACTTTGGTTTTTATGAGCTTCTAAAAGATGAACTCCTACAAATTATCATGGGATCCCTCAATTCTACTTTCTTATGCCTAATTCCAAAAAATCAAGATGGCCTTTCCTTTGATGATTATAAATTGATAGCCAGTTGCAATCTCATTTATAAACTCATCTCGAAGATCATTGCAATTTGAATTAATATAATTCTCGGTTCATATATATCAGACGAAAAATTTGGGTTCCTCCACAACAAGAACATACATGATGTTATTTCTATAGGTCAAGAGGTTTTCCACTCCCTTAAAAATCTTAAATTCATGATTTGCCATCCTTAAATTTGACCTGTCCAAGGCATATGATAGGGTCAACTGGACATTCCTACAACTGATGTTACCTTAGTTGGTCTTTTACCTTTTGGGTTGTTAGTTGGATGTGCATTTTTTCAGCCAACTTCATAATTTTAATCAATGGTGCCTCTTTAGAAATTTTCCAAGCCTCGATAGGCCTTCACCAAGGTTGTCTATGTTGAAATATGTAACTAGGATCAGTATTCATAATGACATATGTAATCATGATTTTATGTATTTTATGTAATGATAAAAAATGAATTTATTGTTGTTGATCTTGAGGCATGGGTTTCAATCTCAAGGAAATTTATTTTTAGGTCAAGCTCCCATTGTGAGCTTCTAGAGCTTGTCATTCAGCTTACAATTTTAAGGAGTCATTGTCATGTATGAAAGACCCTTCTTAGGCATGTTACATACTGTAAAAGAATTTATGTAAGTAAAAAATGAGTCAAAAGTGACCCTTCAAGACCTTATCACAGTGAAAGCTCCAAGTAGGCCTTCAAAGAGCTAGTCAGCCTAATAAGGGAACCCACGAAGACTATATAAAGAGGAACTCAAACTCATTCAAGGGGAGAAGAAATAAAGAAAGAAAAGAGTTCAATAAAGGAAGAAGAAGAATTATAATTCCAACAAAGATAAGAAGAAGTAGAAAGAAGAAGTTTGAAGCACGTGCAGGTCTGGTTTTGGGTTATTCTCCTCCACACTTGTGAAGCATGAGGGCACCTTTCTGCAACAACAAGCATCACACTTACAATCATCTTCAAGGGTTAAATTTTGGGCTAAGGAAGGTCTCATCTACAAGCCGAGATCTCATTCAAGGGAAATCAAGTAAAGTGAAGGAAAGAGGAGACAATTGTGTCCATCGTCTAGTCTCACGTGGAATCTAGGGTTACTATAGAAAAGGGATGAAACTACAGTCCTATTACAACAAGCTAAAATATTGAAGAAGAGACGACTTTTGAGATCTTGAAGCAATTTTTACCAACACTGACATAAAGGAAGGGAAGAACATCAAGGAACATATTTTACTTGGTCTTGAAGGGTCTTTGGTCAAGGGTCTAGGCCTTGGAACTCATAAATTGAAGATTCTATAAGAATAAGAATTCTTGTAGGTTTTCCTCTCAAATTAGAGAGGTTTTGGCCCAGGCTGATTGCTTATATATTGTGTCCTTTGTCTCATTATTCTTTATGTTTTGATAATTTTTTTATGAAAGAACACAATATTAATCAAGATAAAGAAGAATCTAATTAATAAAAGTAAAAATACATCACAAGCAGTTATCAAGGAAAGAGAAAAAATCTACAATTGATGCCCCTAGATTTCTCAACATGGAATCAGAGCTAAGGCAACAAGTCAAGGGAGGGAAGCTCAAATAAGGACACACAAGGATCATAGCACTACAAGATCATCAAAAGCCAAGGTACGATGAGGAAAGTCAACTTGAAGAGAGGCATCAAAAGGAGTACCAAGGAATGTCAAAAAAAATAGTGAATCTTCAAGAATGCTTAAAGGTCGAGTTCAAGAAGAAAATCTTGTTAAAATTATGGGCACAAAATTCTCAAGGTCTAATCTCAAAAAACAACAAGGAAGTTACAATGAACTACATTTCTCTCTCAAGACATTGAAAAGATCCAATCTCATGCCAAAGTCAAGAAAATTTTTGGCTACAATATCAGCCATTCACCAAGTAAGTAGACCTCCAAAATTTAAAGTGATACTACATTATTGTTTCAAGAAGATAAATTTGTAATTCAAATATTTAGCAAGAAGAGTGAAGATTGTTTTGCATCTGAAAATAATCACAAACCCTAAGAAGGATCGAATCTTCTCAAGATGATCAAGGACTCCATATTATCTATCTTTAATTGCATAACTCAAACCCATGTGTTGGAATTATGATACAAGTGTTATCCTTGATGGCAACTTATTCACATGTAAGTTCAGTTTTGATGAAAGGCAACCCATAGTGTAACAGATCCATTCAAATGTAACAGGGCATCGATACAAAAGAACAGGAAGATGGAACTAAAGTCTACTAATCAGAATGAAGAAGTTGAAAGTAAAGTGTTAGCACCTAAATATGCCTTAGGCTGAAGGAAGGCAAAATTCAGGGTAACCACAAACCACGCTCAGTCTGGTAGCTAGCCCTACCAGAACAGGAGAGGGCTCTCTTCGTCTCACACTCAGTGAATAAATAAACGATATGGTCTGAGGTGACTTACAGTGAATATTGATTTTAGGCTAGGTAAATAAATATGGAAACAAGAAAGCAATTTTTTATAAATGACTGAGTTTCTGGGATATATGGGACCAACGAACAGTATGAACAGAGAATTTAACACAAAGGCACAGATTACTTCGTGAGGCAAGATAGGCGGAAAGTCTAGCAATTAAATTTGAAATAATGCGGAATGGAAAGATTGTTTAGGAGGGTGAAAAGGGCATAAACACATGAATCCTTTTCAATAAAAGAAGAACACATAACGTGAAACTTTCCCACAGGCAGAGCAATAAACATGAATTGTACCTTATCTTACTTAAAAAATTTCACTGGAAATGAATATGAATGAACTGTGAAACATAACAAAATACATATGAAACATAAAGAGAACACATTTGCTGCACTCACACCACATGAATCTCATGAACCAGAGCCGCTGCCTTTCATTAATTCTCTGTCAAAATATACAATGAAGCACTGAGTTTCTCTTCCACAGTCTCCCAGAAATTACCACCAACCCTTTGCAAATCATTTTACATACAATAAATATACTTTTCCATTGGGAAATGAAATGACCCAAAGTTGGGGAGTTTTTCGAATCATTACAAACTGGAAATGGAAAGCCAACCATTAGTGACAGGTGCAGCGTTACAAAAATGACAAATTGCTTGGGTGACTGCTCGCCTTCCTTTGCCACTTGGATAGAAGCCAACCTTTAGTGAAAATACTTTTTAAACTTTGCCTTAGGTGCCAGAAAAAATGTAGTATAAATGAGCAGGCCCACTTGGAGAAAGTCACGAATCGAAATGTCGCGAAGCGAAAGTATTTTTGGCCTTTGGGTCTCTATGCACCGTGCCCAAAACTATATGCGTTGTGCCACTTTGGAGGTGATTTTGAGGTATATACTAAAGTCAAAATTGTGCCCACGTGTGCTTGTTAGAAATCCCTACCTGTCCACTTTCCAACCCAAGTGGAATTTCTGAATTTGGTGCTCATTTGCCCCTCCAAAACTTCAATCTCCCAAGACTGCTTCCTGTGTGTCAAAATAGGGGCAGAGAGGTCATTGTTTTATTGTTTTTGACCTCCTGGGGACTCAAAACTTGCCCAAACTTCTTGGCCATGCACCAACAGTCATGATTTTTCATGCTAAATCAAAAAATGCAAAACATTTGTGATTTGGAGCTCCCAATCATAAGCATCGCGCCAGTGGCGCGGCGCACAGGGAGAAAAACCCTGTTTCGTGCACAAAAATTTGTCAAATGACCAAAATTGCCCCAAATTTTTTGAAATTTGGGCTGGAGGTTCTCTATGAAGTGCTATGGTGGGCCACATAGGTTTCAGCCAATATTTGGAGCCGATCTTGCTCTTTTTGCCTCTTTTGTCTTTTTGTCGCTCTCCTCAATTTCGCCTTCAAACTCCTTATCCGAGCCTTTGAACTCATGTTCTGTGCCCTGTAGTGATAAACCATCACCCTCAATAATGTCTTGTCCTTGTCGGCCTTCTCTAGCAGTCTCTCAAGGTGGATGTTGATCCGCTCGAGCCAAGACTCTCGGTCATTGTTAATCTCTTGCTTTAATGGAGTGAGCTCAATCCTCCTATGTTGGGCAGCTTGGCGATTCTCGCGGATGTTTTGCAGCTCCATGATCTCATGCTGGTCTTCGAGCTGTTTGTTTCTCTGCTCCAAATACCTGATAATCCACTTAGCCCTCTCCAAATTGAGAGACAAGGCTTGGATCTTCGTTTACTGCTCTTGGATGGTCCTCCTAAGTTTGGCACTCTCCACATCTATATCATCATCATGAATGAGGATGAAGTCGGCCTCTTGCTCACCTGATGGCCCCTCGTCATGCATGGGCCTCTTGCCCTTGTCCTATACCTATGTTTTCGATGTCAGAAGCGAGGCCCCTTCCAACCCGGGTGGAGATAACACTCGCTTTGCTGCCGCAAACAAATGTCTATTGCCTCTCTGATAGGTGATGAATACCGGCATAGTAGCGGTCCCATGGTGCTCATACTGATGAGAAGGACCACCTATCTCATGTTCAACCTCTGATAATACCTATGAAGTGCTGAAGAGGTCATGGGAGATGAAGTCATCCCAAGTAATTCCCTGTAATCCCAGCTGATGATCCACCAAAATCTTAATAAGAGAAAAATGATAAACATTGTTAAGTTGCTGCTGAGGGGTTTTGTGCTGCATGAAGGTGTTCATCCTCTCTATGTTCCTGTAGATGAAATATGGGATGTTCATCATCCATACCCTAGTAAAATGCATGAGCAACCTGATGTGATAGGCATATAAACGAGAGAACCTCCCCTCACAGCTGAAATATTTCATGATCAACTTCATGAGTGGAGCATATTCATGTTTCAGATATCAGAATGGAAAGACTCTTTTGAGCTGCCTCAAGAAACTGGCCTTAATGTAAGGCTCATAATGCTACCGATCAACCTTTTGTTTCTTGTGCCATGGTTCTCCAATGTTCGGTATGCAGGTTGCTAATGAGATAGTTTCAGGTGTCAGTGTGAAGGTGACCCCGGCTAAGATAGCATGATCTCCATGCAAGTGAAGCACAAAAAGATGGGCCAACTCATGATGAACTCGAACACTAGCCACCTTTTGACAAAACTCAAAACATGACAGATGCTAGAAACATGACATAGCAAGAGGGCAGGCCTGCAATTCTGTAAGGGTGGTTGGTTCATCCCTAACATGTTTGCCACTTTTATGATGTCTCCGGGGAGCCTGTTCTTCCGAGGATGAATCACTTTGGGTTTCCATTTCATACTCCGATGAATGCTCGAATGCCATGACTGCTGTATATGGACTGTGCTTGGACTACCCTTTGATGATGTATGGAACTATGTGTTGTTATGAAATCTGCCACCAAGGGGAACAATGCAAAAGGGATTGTTAGGAAGGGGAATAATATGATGGGATTAGGGGTTATGGGGAGAGATTTTGTTTAGGGACATGTAGGAGGGTTTGGGGATTTTATAATGTAGGGTTTTGGGGTTTTACATTGACAAATAAGAGCAGGGGATAGGGAATAGGGGTTTAGTAATATTTTAGGGTAGGGAAAGATGGGAAAAATGGAATAGGGGGGAAGGGAGCGATGGGAAGAAGGGAAAGGTGAAAGGGAGGAGGAACCTTGGCATCAACACAACAAATTTTCAACCCTGGCAATAATGGTTTTGATGATTTCAAGTGATAGGGTTTAAGCGTTTTTATTGCAACTATAAATGGCCATAAACCACCATCATATTCACAAAAATATATGAGCAACTGAGATGTCGACCCTACCTGTCAATTGGAAGGGATTCAAAGCAATTTGTTGTAAATTTGGAACAAAACCGGGTCTTTTTGGGTGTGCGCCGCGCAACAAACCCAGTGCGCCGCGCCCTTTGTGTGCATCGTGCCCGTGTAGTTTCACCACTGTGTGGTAGCACCAAATGTGCCGCGCTCTCTATGTGCGTTGTGCCCCTCTGCCTGTGAGCCGCGCCTCTGAAAACACCTCCAATCTCACCTAAAATGTGTGCTAGCTTCTCACAATCACTTTGCAATATTTCTCTCTAACCTTGGTGTGCAAAATGATTTTGTTTCTTGTGGGAATCTTATATAAAGACATTGGAGTCATGGCTTTAATTTTTGTTTCTTCAAAACCCACTTTGATAATGTTTTATTTTGGCACTTTTTCCTGATTTAATTCAACTCTGTATTTTCACTTTTCCCTTTGAATTTTTAGCTAAAATGATGAAATTTTTGGCACTTTTTTGCAGGGGTTGTTGACATGGCATTTGGCCAAGGAAACCATGACTGCGCCTAAAGAGATCAACCGGAAACTTTTTTGAAAATTATCACAAACGACACACTATTTGACTTTTCTTCAAAACAGAGTTTTGAAGAACAGTCATAATGTGTCAACTTGACGATGAAAATATTTAAATCATAACCTTGTAACAGTCTCCCTCTGGCCTGCATGGCTTTATTGGACATGTTTGAAGACCAATTTATCTGATCCCTAGACCTAATGACTGAAAATGACTCTCGTCCATTAAAGATCAAACATTGACTGTCATGAACTTTAGTGAACATTGATGAGAAGGTGCCAAACATGAGGGGAAATGATTGACAAGACCTTTCTGTCAGATTATGGCATGCCCCTAGCGGAATGCAGCTGAGTGGATGGAGCGAGACACCTAAAAATGAAATGCAGAAAGAGTTTTGATCTATGACGGAGGACTGACAAGACCGACTCTAACATTGGCTCCAATGGGGGATGGTAGCTCCTTGGAGGTGCCAAGAACAACAGATCTCTGGAAGAGCTAGACAGTGCCTTCGTCCATTGGGCTATGGAGTCATTATTTCGACAAACAACACAAGACTTTGATGCATTTATTGACTGGAACTTGACTTAAACCGACTTAATTATGAAACCAACATGACTAAAAAAACTGACTCAATGCAAAAGGAAATGACTCATGACTAACTTAACAAAAACAATACCTGACAAAACTTATTCAATGGCAGCAGTCCATCAAGATTCAAGGGTTTCAAATTATGATGACAGCCACCTGCATACTAATGCAATATGTACAATCATGTGTAATGTGTCTTCCAATGTAACCAATCAAGCAGATGCCTTCTTGATTGATTCTCCTGATCAGATCTCCTGGTCAACAATAGATACTGGTAACTGGGCATCCAAAAACACAGTTACCATGATCTCCTTCATCACTAAATACTGCAATAATCACCTTCACTACTGACTGCAACAGATTTGCCATTGGATCATGAAAAACATGAAGATTTACCTCATGTTGAGGAAGCAAGATGTCTTTTTCTTTTGATTCTGATCTTCCTTCATAATGTACTTCAGAAAAAGTATGGTCTTGGTCCTCAAAAATTTCTGAAAAAGTGGATGAGCAGATTTTCTCTTCAAAAAACTTTTCAAAACATGAGACATATGAGGAAGAATCTGAAAGGGAATCCTGAATGGTCTTTGCATTCATCAATCATGAGAAAAGAAACTTCAAATGATTCTTGAAACCTAACAATAACATTTCTATCATCTACCATAAATTCATCCAGAGGAACTTTTTCACTTGCTTGAGCAAAGATCTGATCTTCCTGTTCATGAGATGACTGGATTACCTCTTCATGAAGATTGTGTTCTGATGACATGAGAACATTTGGATCCAAAACTCTGTCTTCTTCATCCTAGATGATTTCAGCAGCAGAGTTCTCTTTCATGGGACTTAGTAAAAGGTTTTCTTGGTCATCACAATCTGAATATACATTTGAAATGGCTGTCTTAACATTATCACATTCTGAATTTGAAACTTGATTTCTCTGCATGCTGTCTTCTTCTATGGACAAATCTGAAACGACACTTTTTCTTTCATCACTTTCAGCCATATGGAACTCTTCAACCTGCTGATCTATTTCATGTAATTCATGTTGACTATCAAGATGCAAAATTCCTTCATTTTCCACCATACAAAGATCTTGATTCTACTGCAAAGTTTCCTGAGCATCTTGATGGGACTCCTCTAGTTTCTCTTCATGTTGCTGAAATGGATTCTCATACAAGGCTTCCATGATCTCATCATCCATAAAATTATCATCCTCATAGTATTTTTCAAGGCTTTCAATAAAAGTAGAAGCATGTTTGCAATAGTCATGAACTAGATTTAATGATGGATAAGAGTCTTTATATCTTTCAATGAACAGAGCATGAAAATCCTTTAGACAGTAAATACAAGCAGCGGGCAAATTTTCATAGATTGGGCTTCACCTTCCAGAGTGGCCAGGAATATCTTCATCAGGCAATCTTCAGGAAAATCAACTTTCAACTTGCGAATATGCATGTGAAATCTAACTAGATGTAAAGCAGCATCCTTCCTACCATCATCTTTAAACGTAGGCAAATTCCTTGACCAATCTACTTTCGAAATCTTATTTGGAAAGTGATGCAGGAGCATAGACTCGGGAAAATACTTTGTATTTTTATTTAAATCTAGGGGTTTCATGTTTCTGAGAAATTATTAATTTATGTAAATATTTATGAGATTTTGAGTGATTAATTATATTTTTAATTAATTATATGAGAGGATTTGTAATGTTTCCAAATAATTGGAAAACATGAGATAAATTAGCTTTGAGATAATTAATAATTAATGATGGATCCTAAATTAGAATTAGTTTCAAGGTTTTAGGGATAAAAATCTAGGTTATAGGGGTGTTGAGATATTTGGGGATTTTGTTGAGTGATCAAAGGGATATGAACCAAAATTGGTTCAATTCAATTTGTATAAATTTATAAGCCTCAAAGGCATTGAGAGGGTGAGATTGAGAGGGAGAGAGTGAGTAGAGGGCAGGAGTTTCTATTTGGAAGCCTTCGGGCAGATTGTAAAAGGGCCAACAATTGGGAAATCAGGTCAAGTAAGGAGGCTATTATGTAAGTACTGTATATTTATGCAGAATTTGATTTCTGAAGTTTACACCTTTATTGAGTTTGTGTTTCAATGAATAAGATCAATGGGATTATGAATCATGGTGTTGAAGTTGGATACGAGGAAGAGTAACTCAATGTGCTTGAAATTACATCGACTCTGTGTGAAACCTGAAATACATAATCGTTTATTGTTATGAATGTTGAATCTTGGCATGAGTGGGTATTTTCCAATGTATTTTGGCCACAGTTTGGTGTTAAAACCCGTGCATAAAGCTCTGTCTGTCGGGCTTGTTGGTTACTTATAAAATCTTGTGTTACTCAACATAATCGATAGTGAATCAATTGCATTTATCGCTATTAACATAGGGTGTTGAAGCCATAAAAACTGAATTCAGCTTAGATACTGACGGAATTAACGAATGTTGATTCTCTGAAACCCATATTGAATTTATCATTGCGTCATTCTCTCAATGGAACCGAGAGTTCTGACTTTGATTCATGCTGGAAGAAACGCGGTTCTAATTGTGGAAGATCGATTCGTATCCGATCCATGCTACCACGTGAAGGAATGATTTGTTTGTAAATAAATTGACATCGATTTGTGTTAAAATCCAGTGCATGATAATTGATAACTCAATGTTGATTATTTAACATGCTCAATATGTGAAATCAATATCAGGAAAACAGTGTTTGCAAGAGTGACAGTGTTGAATTGAGAAACAGAGTTTGCAGGAGCGATGGGAATTCTGAGCTGAATTAAATTTCATTAATCGACTTATTGATTAATCCAAACATCAGGTTGCATATAGAAAAGGAAGCAGCGATCGAAACTTAGTTGATTGCACCTGGTCGAAGATCTGATTGATAGCACAGAGGTTACAGGTATGTGAGTTGAAGAGTGTTGAATTAAAGGGGGATGCGTTGGGATTCAATGTACTGTTAATGTGGAGGCTGAGAGCGATGGAGTTTCCACACAATTTATTATGATTTTAAACCATATATTGAAAAGCTTCCGCATGCAAATAGTAGTGTGTGAGTTGAATTTTCCAGGTATTGAAGTTTTTATTTGGAAAACTGCTGAAATGCATTTTTATATGCATGGTATTTAGAAATTCTAGGTTTGCAGGGTTGGCCTTGCATCAGAGTGGTATCAGAGCGGGAAAGTTGTCTAGTTGAATTTGCAATTATGTATGTTGTATGTGGGTTTTGATTACAGGAACGAACTTGTACGCTGGTGTTTTTCGGATTGAAGAGCGCACATTAGTTGAGCGCAGAAGCGTTGTCGAGTTGCAGGTGAATTGTGAAACAGCTTTAGAAATCGATCTGTGGGTTGAAGAAGGGCGTAATAAGGAGCTGAGTAGAATATCGATCTATAAAAGATCAATTGTGGCTGTGCAAACGTTGGTCGGGTTTGGCTTTCAAGTAGATTTTAATACCAGCAGAACGTTGCTCAGACTTGGAAACAGTGCAAGAGGTTAATCCATTCGATGAATTGGGTTATTTCCAGATGTGATAAATAATGCAGATGTCGAATTCTCTAATTGCCGGAATGATGTTTTGCAGAAGTGTTACAGATTCAATGGAGGAAGACAGATCGATTTACATAAATCGATGTTAATTTGTGTTAAATTCCCTACACAAGGAGTCAAGCACGCAAAGGAAGCACTGGTGAAATCGTATGGAGTAAGAATGCAAAAGTTTCATTAGAAATCGATGAGTTTCCTTTGAAGGAGAAGGTGATATTATAGAAATTGATCATTAGTATTTTATTCTGCGTTAACCTCTGTTTGTAAGTGATGAAATTAATGGTGAAGCACAGAGAGTTAAGTTTGTTAAAGAGGAAACAGATTCTCCGCGTGTAAGAAGTTGGAACAGAATGTGCAGAGGCAGAGGCATAATTAATGTGCTGGTAAGTCGTGGTTAATGATTCGGCCTTTGAATAAATCTAAATTTTATATAATTACCATAGCAAGAGAACTGGGAGTTAAATGGTAAAGGCGTTCGGTTAAAAGGTGGAGTTTGGAGACCAAATTGAATCGAGGATGCAGAACAAAGGTGAAGTGTGAAAGCGTTGATCGAACTTGCTTAAAGTGGGGGCGCATTATGGATTTGTGCAAGTGTTGGAGAAAAGCCCCATTTTGTTTAACAGATTTGTATTTATTGTAGCCAGGCAATGATTGCATTGAATGGGATTTTTTTGAAATAAATCGAGTTCTGAAATCAGACTGAGCATCAAGCGTTGCGCTGAGTTTAGAAGGACGCAAGAGCAGAAAGTGGCATTGAAACTAATTCATAGGTTTATTTATGAGGAGCTAAAGTATGAAACCTACGTTATAAGGAGAAGGCGCAATATGAATTACGTCCATTCGGTTGATATGTATTGGTAAGTTAATGTGTGGCGGCTTACGGTTGACATTCGATTTTCCATAAGGTTGGTTAATTAAACAATGTCCAGTTTGATTAAAGGGAAGAGCGCGCATATATGTTATGATAAGAGTCTGGTCTAATTACAAAGTTGGAAACCAATGAAATTTAATTAAAGTCTTTCATAAGATCTTTGAAAAGTTTGTTACTGAGGAGTAACTTTGGACAGTAAGAGTATGATTTGGTTGTAAATGCCAATTGAGGTGTGGGTTTAAATGCAAGTAAATTGATTATTGGGTTTTTGGTTTATGAACCATATGTTAAGGAGGAGCTTCCGCAATTGATAATAATAGTGTATGTAATTGTCCAGAATTGAAGTTTTATTTGGGCAAAATTTTTGAGATGCATTTTGTATATGCTAAGGTGTTGTTTGCAGCAATTTGCAGCAAGAGGTTGTCAGAGATTGGTTTGAAAACAAACAAAAGCCAAGCGCAGGAGTTGAACTTGTGGGAAGGATTGCTGAGAAGTGGATTAAATGAAGTCCATACGTGAACAGATGCAGTTCACAAAGGAGGGGAAGATGACTGTTGATAGTCATTTTCAGAAATCTGATGAAGAGTATGAGTGGGAGAAGGCCGAAATAGCAATTCAGCTTGAATTGTTAATGGAGCTGTTGCAGGAAAATGTGAGAAACCAGACACATGGTTGGACGATGAGAAATAAGGTAAAGTGGCAGAAGTTGCACGCAAGAAGAGAAAAGCAGGTAAACATATAGTTGATGGAGGAGCTGAGGAAGCTCGAGCATATGTTGAGTTGTAAAGAACTCAGAGAGGCTGAGTCGAAAATGGATGTTTGCATTTGTGGCCCAGAACATGGCAAAATTCTGGGTGAAGAGATCAATGAGGAAGATCTCATGAACTATTGGGATAGTTCAGAAGCATCTGAAGAGGTAAGGACGAGAGAAACAGGTAAGGCTATGAAGCCTTGTAAATTTTCTCACAGTTCATGTATGTTTGCAGGATGTGCGATAGATGGTGAGTAGTCTGATGGAACTGTCACAAAGGAAAATGAAGTTCTTGAGGTAAAGTCTGGTAGAGGATTCCTTTCAGAGAAGGAATGTGATGATTGGTCAACAACAAATGAAGGTGCGGAAAGTTGTGTAAAATTTCCGAGATCTACTCTAGTTGAGATTGTTTAGTTGTATTGGAAGTTAGATCTTCGGAGGAGAGAGTTGGAAAAGTAGAGGATCTATGTTCAAGGAAAGTTGCTGAAAGACACAGAATAGGGAAAGATTTTCCAAACAGATGATGTGGAAGAGGGACTAACTGATAGTCTCACAGAGGAATTGAATCAGCATACTGATGTGTTGATGGATGAAGGAATTTCAAAGCAGCATACTGAAATGTTGCCAGCAACAGCAGAAGAGGCACTAAAGCCTTATGTTTTTTATTCTAACAATTGTTTTGTGAATGCAGGTATTATTGCAGGTGTTGAAGGACATTTGACTCAGTTGAGCAGTCAAATGAAGGAGAAAGACAAGAATTCTGTGGAAACATCTAATCCATGGGATGAGGACGTTATGTTACTAGAAAGGATGCTGAATGATCAAGATTCAGTGCAGGAAGAATCTCAATTTCACAGTTGGAAATTGTAGATGCAGAGAGATGAAGATAGCAGAAAAGAGTACACAATGTGTCAGTCCAGTAAGTTGCTGATAGGAGAAAACAAAGAAGAAGTTTTCCGTTGTAGAAGACAAGAGGGTTTGGATGATTAGGTGGCAGTAAGAATAGGAGCAAGAAGTCAGCAAGTGACAGTAAAAATTGAACGAGTGAGAACTGAGCAAGCCGTCTTAGCTCAGCAGGCAACAAGAAATCAGCAGCTTGAAGATTTATTGGACAAGGAAATTGAATTAATCAGAGGAATCATGTTGAAAGTGTCTCAGAGGAAGACTTCAGCAAGGAAGAGAAGTAGCAGCAAAATGAAAACAGAGACAGATTGTGAAAGTGAAACTTGTGGAGCAAGACAGCATGAGATATGGAGACCTGGAGAAAAGAAGCAAACAACAGATATAGATGATGAGTTACAAAACAAAATGTGGGATCCAGGCAGACAAAGATTTAAAACGCATGATTTGGAGATCATGATCATTTTCTACCTTGGGAGTCTGATGCAGGAGCACAGACTCGGGAAAATACTTTGTATTTTTATTTAAATCTAGGGGTTTCATGTTTTTGAGAAATTATTAATTTATGTAAATATTTATGAGATTTTGAGTGATTAATTATATTTTTAATTAATTATATGAGAGGATTTGTAATGTTTCCAAATAATTGGAAAACATGAGAGAAATTAGCTTTGAGATAATTAATAATTAATGATGGAGCCTAAATTAGAATTAGTTTCAAGGTTTTAGGGATAAAAATCTAGGTTATAGGGGTGTTGAGATATTTGGGGATTTTGTTGAGTGATCAAAGGGATATGAACCAAAATTGGTTCAATTCAATTTGTATAAATTTATAAGCCTCAAAGGCGTTGAGAGGGTGAGATTGAGAGGGAGAAAGTGAGTAGAGGGCAGGAGTTTCTATTTGGAAGCCTTCGGGCAAATTGTAAAAGGGCCAACAATTGGGAAATCAGGTCAAGTAAGGAGGCTATTATGTAAGTACTGTATATTTATGCAGAATTTGATTTCTGAAGTTTACACCTTTATTGAGTTTGTGTTTCAATGAATAAGATCAATGGGATTATGAATCATGGTGTTGAAGTTGGATATGAGGAAGAGTAACTCGATGTGCTTGAAATTACATCGACTCTGTGTGAAACCTGAAATACATAATCGTTGATTGTTATGAATGTTGAATCTTGGCATGAGTGGGTATTTTCCAATGTATTTGGGCCGCAGTTTGGTGTTAAAACCCGTGCATAAAGCTCTGTCTGTCGGGCTTGCTGGTTACTTATAAAAGCTTGTGTTACTCAACATAATCGATAGTGAATCAATTGCATTTATCGCTATTGACGTAGGGTGTTGAAGCCATAAAAACTGAATTCAGCTTAGAGACTGACGGAATTAACGAATGTTGATTCTCTAAAACCCATATTGAATTTATCATTGCGTCATTCTCTCAATGGAAACCGAGAGTTCCGACTTTGATTCATGCTGGAAGAAACGCGGTTCTGATTGTGGAAGATCGATTCGTATCCGATCCATGCTACCACGTGAAGGAATGATTTTTTTGTAAAGAAATTGACATCGATTTGTGTTAAAATCCAGTACATGATAATCGATAACTCAATGTTTATTATTTAACATGCTCAATATGTGAAATTGATATCAGGAAAATAGTGTTTGCAGGAGTGACAGTGTTGAATTGAGAAACAGAGTTTGCAGGAGCGATGGGAATTCTGAGCTGAATTAAATTTCATTAATTGACTTATTGATTAATCCAAACATCAGGTTGCATACAGAGAAGGAAGCAGCAATCGAAACTTAGTTGATTGCATCTGGTCGAAGATCTGATTGATAGCGCAGAGGTTACAGGTATGTGATTTGAAGAGTGTTGAATTAAAGGGGGATGCGTTGGGATTCAATGTACTGTTAATGTGGAGGCTGAGAACGATGGAGTTTCCACACAATCTATTATGATTTTAAACCATATATTGAAAAGCTTCCGCATGCAAATAGTAGTGTGTGAGTTGAATTTGCCAGGTATTGAAGTTTTTATTTGGAAAACTGCTGAAATGCATTTTTATATGCATGGTATTTAGAAATTCTGGGTTTGCAGGGTTGGCCTTGCATCAGAAAGCCTGGAATGTGATCTCGGCTCATGGGAGTGTATCTTCTTGCAATCCGCTCCATTTTAAAAAATCTCAAAGCTATTGATCCATCTGCAGTGGAGTCACCATGAAGCACAGGTTGTTGGATTCTTCAGTGAAAGGAGTCACCAGGTGAATGATTTCAGCCGTCTTCTTATGTCTGATCGTTGTTCACCATCAACCATCAGATCTAAGCTTGATAGATGTACTGGGGCAAAACAATATTCAAGCAAACCATTTTTCCCCAGCGGAGTCGCCACTATGTTAGCACCTAAATCTGCCTTAGGCTGAAGGAAGGCAAAATTCAGGGTAACCACAAACCACGCTCAGTGTGGTAGCTAGCCCTACCAGAACAGGAGAGGGCTCTCTCCGTGTCACGCTCAGTGAATAAATAAATGATATGGTCTGAGGTGACTTATAGTGAATATTGATTTTAGGCTAGGTAAATAAATATGGAAACAAGAAAGCAATTTTTTATAAATGACTAAGTTTCGGGGATATATGGGACCAATGAACAGTATGAACAGAGAATTTAACACAAAGGCACAGATTACTTCGTGAGGCAAGATAGGCGGAAAGTCTAGCAATTAAATTTGAAATAATGTGGAATGGAAAGATTGTTTATGAGGGTGAAAAGGGCATAAACACATGAATCCTTTTCAACAGAAGAAGAACACATAACGTGAAACTTTCCCACAGGCAGAGCAATAAACATGAATTCTACCTT
>APFE030345640.1:221182-233959 GCA_000404065.3 Pinus taeda
TTACCTAATACTTCGGTGAAGGCTCTTTACTACGGTCTCAAGGAGATTGACCTTACAATTCTGGTAGATGTAGCAAAGCTAGATCAAGACATTTGCAAAATTGTTGATAACTGCTTCACAGGAGCAAGACTTCATGTTGAAAGATTGATTTTTATACAGTCATCATATTTGTCATTTGAACTTCTCAATCTTGAAAAAGATCCAGCTTGCTTTTTGGAAGGGCCAGCCTATTGATTCCAGTCAAAGAAAATAGTTTTTGCGGGCAACACACTTGGTTTTATCTCTAGAGACGGGAAGCCTTGATGATTTAGCCCAGAGTAAAACCCAGGCTTGTGGAATTGTGTTGAATTGCATAAACCTGGCATAAAATGAAAAGAGATGATGTGGGCTTCTTTATGGACGGGGATGTTTCTCGGCAATCGAAGGGAGTTCAATATCCATTTGCTGTTAATGAGAAAGTTATGATTAAAGGGAACAAGCGTACAGCATACAAATAGACAGTTGTTTGCTGTTACAGAACCCAAAGCTGCCGTTGTCTTCCCAACACCAGCAACAGCCCCGTGGATTGAGCAGGTAAAGCACCGAACTTTGGTCTCTGGGGGTGTACAAGGAACATTACCATGGATGACACCAGAGCTTCTTAGTGGGAAAAGCGGCATGGTGGCAATCAGAAGATAGCAAAGAGGCACACGAGGCATATGCTGGAAGCATCAGAAAAGAAGTCGGTTTGGATAGTTTAGCATCTGGGTCTGGTGATGAAACACGTTTCAAGTTTTTTGGGATGAAGTGGCCAATAAATTGAACAAGAAGACGCAGGGATGACAACAGTAGCTCCGGTGAAGAATTTAAAGGAAAACGATGTTTGTGTAAAAATGCTTGCAGCTCCCATAAACCCATCAGACATCAATAGAATATAAGGTGTTTGCCGTAGAAAGGATGAATGATGAGATAAGCAAAAGCGGGTTGCAGGCTTCAACGGAGCTTAGATATGTGTGTTTATAGTCTCGGGTTTGGTTTGGAGAAGATGTGTAGATGAGTTGTCAGTTTCAACAGCGTGTTCAGATCTTGGTGTCTCTTTTGGCTATCCGCAGAGTTATTATTCTTTGTAGAGAATTTAGTGGAGCAGCTTTGAATTAATTTAAAATAGGGCTACTCGAAATCAAAATCAGTGAGCAGGGTCTGGCGAGGTCCATGCCAACAAGCGGTGCCCTTAACCTTGTAGCAAAGAAACTAAACCTTCCATTTTTTGAGGTCCCCACTAGTTGGAAATTCGTTGGAAATCTCATGGATGCAGGGAAACTTTCAATATGTGGGGAAGAAAGCTTTGGAACTGGTTCTGATCACATTCGTGAGAAAGCTAGAATCTGTTGCAGATATTGCTAAAGAACATTGGGAAACCTATGGCCGTAACTTCTTTTCTCGTTATGATTATGAGGAATGTGAATTAGAAGGAGCCAACAAAATGGTTGAACATCTATGTGGTTTGATTTCTAACATCAAAGGAGGAGAGAAGTATGGAAACTACACAATTCAGTTTGCAGATGATCTTGCATATACTGATCCAGTTGATGGAAGTGTAGCGTTAAAAAAAGAAATTCGCTTTGTTTTAAGGGATGGATCTAGCATTATATTTCGCTTATCAGGCACAGGCGCGACAATTAGACTTTATATGGAACAATATGAGCCAGATGTTTCTAAACATGAAGTGGATGCACAAACAGCATTGAAACCTTTAATTGATGTTGCTTTGTCAATATCAAAGCTTAAGGAGTATACTGGACGTAAAAAACTCACAGTCATTACATGAACCAACATAATGTGTTTGAGTTATATTCCAAGTGATTAAAATTTTGTCATTATTATTTCCTGTGCTTCTGAAGGCTTGAGAACTATTCCACTACAGGTAGACAATGTGTTGAAATCTCCTGTTCAACACAGTCGAAGTGCTGTATTGCCAAGTGGTAGGATGACAGACAAAATGAGATTCGGATTTTCTCAGATTCTTGAAGGCTTATGAAGCCTCTTTTTATTGCTAAAAATCAAAAGGCTCTGCATATCTAAACAGCATCTTGAGAAATCTAAGAAAAGCAGCAAGCTTTTCAAATATCTTATGGAAACAGGCATTATAGAATTGTTGGGTGTTGAAGAAGAAGTAGATGCTAAAATTGCTAGTTGGGAGACTTCCAATCATGGTTAAGTCACATCTTTCCCATTGGTATGGTCTCACTCCTAAGGAGCTACTTGCAGAGGGTGATTAATTATAAAAGATCTCGAGACAAAAGGCAAACTGTTTTAAATAAAACAGCAGTTTTGTAGCGCGCTACGAAACTGCTGTAGATGATGTTTTTAACGCAGACAGAGCAGTTTGTTATTATGAGCGGGAGTTTTTGAAAGAGAGACACTTGTCCGTCAATCCAGCCTACACCACATCAGCAACATGGCAGCATTATATATTCTTGGGTTATCAAAGACTTAAAGTACCTATTTCTGCATACTCGGTGATGGGGAACCAGAACCGAAAGTTTAGGGATATTTTCAGCCAACAGGGAGCGGATCAAAGTCTTCAGCATCCAAAGTAAACATGGAACATTAATTTCTCATCCCATGCCATCTCAGCCAAATGCAAAGGAAACCAGGTGTCAAAGCTGCAAGAAAGCATCATGCACACGAGGAGATAGAATTAGAGTTTCAATAGGAATAGGACTCTATGTATTTAAAGCACAATACCTTTGTATTTAATAAGTTAGTTTAGATATAAGATAAGGCAATTAATGATAGATTTTCGAGCTCCCCTCATGCTGGAGGAGGAAGCTCCAAGTAGTTAGAGTGTGTTGCTATATATAGCTCAATCTTTTATGTAATCAGGGTTGGATATTTATGCAAAAACAGAGTTATATTGGCCTGTGTATAAAGCTTTTTGACAGTAATAGAAAGACTGTTTTATTCTTCCCAAGATTCATAATGTGTTAAAATTCTCAAGATGTTGGTGGTTTTGTCTTACCAAATGTAAGTTTTGCAGCTTTATGAGTATGCAATCACTCTGAATTCACCTAGTGCTCAGACTTCCTGTGTATACTTGTAAGTTGAGGTTCTTGTCCTTCATGTTTTACAGCTCCTTAGGTACACAATCACTCTGAATTCACCTAGTGCTCAGACTTCCTGTGTGTACTTATCAGTTGATGGGTATTTGATGAATGTCTTGAATGCTTAAACATTACATGCCTTGGCTTCTATGAATGAACAGTTAATAGTTTACTAAAAGATGTTTGACTCCATGAGCCCAATGGAAGAAATGTTATGCAGTCTGTCCAACCAGCAAGTTTAATAAATTTTCATTTCAAGAGTTAGCCCTCTTTGTGCTTAAAGATAAATCAATAGTTTGTTTTGAGAGAGCCCTCTCAGGTTAGGGAGGCTAATCCCTAGCTAAAAGCCTGGTCTGAAACAGTTACATAAGGTCTTACTGATTAGTAGCCATCAGTACTGGTTTTGTGATAACACATTGTATAAGTGAGAAGGGTGACCTATGCTACTGCCTATGTAAAGCTCTGTAAATTGACAGTAGATGTTCAGTATAGTGTTGGTTGGTATAGACTTCATTCAAAAATTTTATGTTTCAGTAATTTTGAAGGTATACACAGGTTTGATTAAAGGAAGTAGCGTATACATGCAAGTTAGGTTCAATTAAGTAGTGTATACATTCTGATGCGTGATTTTTGAGGTTCCAGCTAGTTCTAAATGATGATGCAGGTTTCTGGGTTCAATACAGTGATTTGATTGTTCAAATTAACTGATTGTTGGCTGATGCAGTTTGAGTTTAAAAATTTCTTATGGGTCTAGTATGAAAATTTGATGAATCAAGGCCATCATGTGTATTGTTGTGTACCAGGAGCATCTAGTCTGAAAAATTATGAAACGTGATCCCTGGAGGAAGAGAGAAGGTCATAGCCTTCTGTCGGTTGGTGCCTACGTACTAGTAAACACATTGGCTAGTACAAGAGCTAG
Organism: Pinus taeda; assembly: GCA_000404065.3. NCBI lineage: Eukaryota > Viridiplantae > Streptophyta > Pinopsida > Pinales > Pinaceae > Pinus > Pinus taeda. The sequence goes on from APFE030345640.1 coordinate 225,185, forward strand.
GGGGTTGGGGCTCCCTTCCAGTAGAAGTTGGAAAATGAGAGAAGGTTGTAGCCTTTTGTAGGTGGGTGCCTACGTACTGGTATGAGTCTGCACCAGTACAAGATTGTAAACAAATTTTCTTATTATTAAAAGAAGACAGAGACGACAACAGTAGGTGGTTTTCACCCACATTGGGTTTCCACCTTAAATCTTGGTGTTCGTGTGTATTGCTTACGTGTGATGGTTTATTCTATTTTTACTACACTGTTTAATAAGTTATTGATGCACTGGTTATAGATCATCACATGATAAATTAACTAAATCACAAGTTCTTTGGGTATATGTTGGTTTCACTAATCACAGTAGCGTATACACGCTAGTTCACTTCACAGAAGTAGCGTATACAAATCTATTTGGGAAATGAAACATTATTGATCTAATAATACTGATTCACCCCCCTCTTATTATTATTTCCAACAATTGGTATCAGAGCAGGTCCTTCAAAATAAGCTTGATCGCTTGAAGGAAGATATTGCAAGATGAATAATCACGAAGGCATGGGATCCATCAGACCACCAATCTTCAATGGGAGCAACTTAGTATATTGGAAAATAAGAACCAGATCCTATCTACAATCGATTGGAGCTGACGTTTGGGAAATTGTGGAAGGAGGAAATCAATTTCCAACAGCAATTCCTATAGACTCTATAGGTAAGAAGTTATACAAAACCAATGCCAAAGCTGTCAATACATTATTGGGAAGTCTGTCAGAATCAGAATTTGTCAAAGTCATGCAACTCAAGACAGACAAAGAGATATGGGACAAAATCATTCATAGCTACAAAGGAGACTCTCAAGTAAAACATGCTAAGCTTCAAACTCTTAGAATTCAGTATGAAACTCTTAAGATGCATAGGGATGAGAGTGTTGCTAGTTACTTCTTATGTATAGATGACATTGTTAATTGTATGAAGAATCTAGGTGAAGAGATAAAGGAAGTTACTTTAGTTGAGAAAATTTTGAGATCTTTGTCTTCTAAATTTGAGTTAAAAGTGTCTGCCATAGTAGAAAAATAGGATCTTTAGACTATCACTGTGACTCAACTTCATGGAATCCTAACTGCCTTTGAAATGAGAAAAGGAGGTCCATCAAATATGAGAGAAGCCGCATTTAAAGCATCAACAAAGGGAAAAGAAAAGGAAGATCATAATGAATCAAGACACATTTAAGAAGAAGAAGATGAGGTAAATTTTGTCAGAAGCTTCAACGGGGTTCCGAAAGATTCAGAGGTAAGCTATCTTTCAAATGCTTTGTTTGTGGTAGAGTCGGTCACTATGCAACTAAATGTCCTCATAAATATAAATATGAAAAAGGGAAGGAATATGCAAAGGGAAATAGAAAACATGTTGTGAATAGAAGGAGTTACTATACGCATGAAGATAGTGATGGTTTATCTAATAGTGATGAAGATGAAACTGAACAAGGTTATAGACTACTCATGGCTTATAACAAAGATGATATTTTGGATGTATTAGAAGAGGAAGGCTTTCTTGAAGAAATCACTATACTCAAAATCTGTGTAGAAGAAAAGAATATGATCATAAATACTTTGACACACCAATTTGTTGAAAGAGAAAAACACAATGAAAATCTAGAATGTGAAATTGTGGGTGTAAGAAAAGATCTTGAGAAGACAAAATCTCTTAATCTTAGATTTGCTAAAGGATCAGAAACTTTAAATGAAATCATCAATGTTCTGCATTCTCCTCTGATAAAGATAGGTCTTGGATATACTGAAGATTCATCTCAATCACAAAAATTGTCAGCCTCCACCAGAACCTATCTTGATGCAGCAAAGACAAGTGAACAGTATGTCAATCATCAACAAAAGTCTAAAATTACTCATCAGGTAAATCATACTCAATTTACGCCAAGGATGAATATCAGTAGAAATCGCAATCAACAGGTAAACAATACCAAAAGATACTATGATCGCAGAAATTTCTTTATTGGGCAATGTTTTTCATGTCATAACTTTGGGCATAAGGCTGCTCAATGTGTTGCTTACAAAACCATCATGACTAGAAAAGCATGAAATCAAAGGAGTGTGGTAGGAATCAAGAAAAGTTCCTATAATAACTTTTCTCCTCTTGAAAATGAAATAGAATGTTCGATTTGTAACAACTTTGGTCATGAAGAATCTGAATGCAGGAGAAAATTTCAGCCAACACATCAAAAGGAGAAAACACCATTAAATCCCAAGATACGGAGAAGAAATGAATCTCAATCAAAAAGATGTGGCATAGATCTGTATGCAAAAGGACAAGAAAATCAGTGGTACATTGACAACGGATGCTCCAAACACATGACAGGTGATAAAGAGAAACCACATTCATATAACACTTTAGAAAAAGAAAAGTATTTCTCATTTGGAAATGACACACCTGCTATCATTAAAGGTAAAGGCTCTGTTTTCTTGAAAGAAAAGGTTAAAGCTGGAAATGTAATGTATGTAGATGGTTTAAAGCATAATCTGTTGAGTGTCAATCAAATGTGTGATCAAGGAAATGAAGTGGTATTTCAATCAAACGGATGTGTGGTTCATGAGCTTGATATAGGAAAGACTATGATCAAGGGTACAAGAACTCAAAACAACTTATATATACTTAAAGGAGTACAACAAAAATGCTATCTACGCAAAATAGATGAAAACTGGTTATGGCATAGAAGATTGGGACATCTAAGCTTTTCTCAAATAAGAAAAGCATGCAAGCTCAAGGCAATTCATGATCTTCCAGATATCAGCATCCCAGAAAATACCATATGCAAACCATGTCAAATCGGTAAGCAAACCATATTTCATTTCATTGAAAAAGAAGGGTCAGCAAGTAAACCTCTTGAACTCATCCATGCTGATTTATGTGGACCAACAAGGAAAAAGTCACCTCGTGGAGAAGAATACTTTATTTTATTTATTGATAATTTTTACAGGATGTGTTGGATAGGTCTACTAAAGCACAAAGATGAAGCATTTGAAAATTTTAAAGCCTTCAAAGCTTTAGTTGAAAATGAATCAGATCGAAAAATCAAATGTCTTAGATCTGATCGAGGGCGAGAATTCATATCAGATGAATTTTTTGACTTTTGTGAACAACATGGAATAAAAAGGCAATTCTTCATCATAAGAACTCCTCAACAAAATGGTGTGGTAGAAAGGATGAACATAATAGTTCAACAAATGGCTCGAGCTATGCTAGATGAATCTAGAACTCCTGCAACCTTCTAGGGTGAAGCTGCATTTTCTATCGTAACTATTCTCAACAAAGAGAATGTTCGGGTAAATAGCAATCAAACTCCATATGAACTTTGGTATGGTAAGCCTCCTACTGTAAAACACTTTAGAGTTTTTGGAAGCAAATGTTTTATCAAAAGGACTGATAAAAAACTTAGTAAGTTTGAACCCAGAGTAGATGAATGAATTCTTCTTGGTTATTCATCCAAAAGTAAAGGATACAAATGTTATAATAAAAGACTTCAAAAAATTATTGAAAGCATTGATGTTGTAATTGATGAAGCATGCATAAATCTGGAACAAATGAAATAAACAAATGAATATGACAGTGAGGAAGTTAGGGAATGCTTTCCCGCATCAAATCAAAATGATATAGAAGAAGAAACTAATGAAGCACCAAAAGAAGATACAACAGACATGGAAAAGACTCCATCCAGGTATGTTCAGAAGAATCATCCAGAATCTCAAATTCTAGGAGAAAAGAGGGTTGGTGTACAGACAAGAAGAACTCTTACAAGGACCTCAAGCTATCTAGCATTACTATCTTCCATCGAACCTTAGAATGTAAATGAAGCCTGCAAAGATGAATGTTTGGTCAAGGCCATGGATGAAGAACTTGACCAAATTGAAAAGAATGATACTTGGGAGTTAGTTCCTAAACCTCATGATAAAAATGTTATAGGAAAAAAATGGATATTTAAGAACAAGCTGAATGAAAATGGAGAATTTATTAGAAACAAGGCCAAACTTGTTTGTAAAGGGTATTCTCAACAAGAAGGTATAGATTTTGAAGAAACTTTTTCACCTGTTGCCAGACTTGAAGCCATAAGGATGTTTCTTGCTCTTTCTAGTTTTCGAAAATTCAAATTATATCAAATGGATGTAAAATCAACCTTCCTTAATGGAGACTTAGAAGAAGAAGTTTATATTGAACAACGAGAAGGATTCATTATTGGAAATGATGAAAAACTCGTATGCAAGATTAAAAAGGCTCTCTATGGTCTAAAACAGGCTCCAAGGGCTTGGTATTACCACCTTGACAAATATCTACAACAACAAGGTTTCACAAAAGGTTTTGCTAATAGAAATCTATACACAAAGGTTGAAAATGATAAACTACTAATTATTGTTGTTTATGTTGATGATATCATCTTTGGTAGCAATGAAGAATCCATGAGTCAGAATTTTGCTTCAGTAATGTAGCAAGAATTTGAAATGTTCTTACTTGGTGAACTTACTTATTTTCTTGGTCTACAAGTACAGCGAACCAAAGATGGTATCTTTCTTTCACAAACCAAATATCTCAAGCAGATCTTGAAGAGGTACATAATGGAAGATTCTAAACCAATATGTACTCTAATGGTAATAGGATGCAGTCTCAGTTATAACAATGAATCACCAACAGTAAACCAACCAACTTACAAATCTATGATTGGAAGTTTGCTTTATCTAATAGGTACCAGACTTGATATCATGCATGCTGTAGGAATTGTTGGAAGGTTCCAAGCAAATCCAAAGGAATCACATCTCCAAGCAGTTAAAATAATTTTAAAATATCTTCAAGGAACTCAGGACTTTGGACTATGGTATCTTGAAGATACAAAGCTTACTCTTCATGCATATACAGATGTAGATTGGGAAAGAAATGTTGATGATTGAAAGAGCACTAGTGGAGGTGCATTCTATATGGGTTCTCGATTAGTGTCATGGTTCAACAAGAAACAAAGTTCGATTGCCTTATCTATAGCTGAAGTAGAATATGTGGCTATTGCATCTTGCTACACACAACTACTATGGATGATGCAAACATTGAAAAACATTTAGATCACATGTACTCCACCCATCTCCATTCTATGTCATAATACAAGTGCGATCAGTATTTCAAAAAATCCAGTCATGCACTCCAAGACCAAGCACATACCCATTAAGTACCATTTTATACAAGAACAAGTGCTTGAAAAAAGGTTAAATTGGAGTATGTTCCCTCCAAAGAACAGGTTTTTGATATATTCACTAAACCACTTCCCAGAGAAACATTTGAATATCTCAAACAAAAGCTAGGAGTAGTTGCTGCATCATCCTGCTCTTAAATCTAGTTTTCATAGAAAGGTTATTATACACGGGTTTCATGAAGTATAGTCGCATACACACGTGGGTTTTTGTGGCTAAAGGAGAGTATATGTTTTTCTAACAGAAAAACAGTGGGTCAGACTTTGATATGGGTGCTCTGTCTGATATTGATGATTACAGTCTGGCGATATGCTTTGTTCATTGATTTTTATCTGACTGACAAAGATGCCTTGATGCATGACTTGTTGACAATGCATAGGTATCATAGGTTCAGGGGGAGCATTAGCCTTCACACACTTTCTGCATTGTTGGCATTTTGGTTGCTGAATTCATCTATGATTTTTATAGGGTGTGATATGACTTCTTTTGTCATAGTCTATATTTTAATGAGTCTTATTGGACAAATGATGTAATTTGTATCACCACTTTGCATGGGATGGATGATGTAATATTTGTTGTATTTCTAACATGTATAAGCAATTGGTGTATTCCCACTTGGTTGGGTGGATGAGTCAAATGTGGTGTATCCCACTTGGTTGGGTGATTGATGTATGTATGAGTCATTGGTCATAAAGAGATCATACTCACTTAGTTGAGTTATAGAGTCATGTTATTCTTTTGAAACATATCTTTGTAGACTTGGCATGTACTCAGGGGCAGCATGGACAACATAATGTATATCAAAGGGGGAGAATAACTCGGTTTTCCCTTTGCCCTTGATGTGAAAGGGGGAGAGTATTTTGGTGTTGCTTGATATCTCTAAAGTTTCTACAGCTTGTAGTAATCAACACCAGCATGGTTGCCATCAAGTCCAAAGTGGGATATTGTTGGCATTATGATACAAGTGTTTTCCTTGATGGCAACTCATTCATAGGTCAGTTCAGTTTTGATGAAAGGCAACCCATAGTGTAACAGATCCATTCAAATGTAACAAGGCATCAGTACAGAAGAGCAGGAAGATGGAACTAAAGTCTACTAATCAGAATGAAGAAGTTGAAGGTAAAGGATGGTGAAAAGTAGTTTAAGATGGATATGCAGGTCCACTTAGTCAAAATATCGTATACACACAGGTCCACATAACAAAAAGCACATATACGTATACACGCACTCCTGCAAGAAGAAAAGCGCGTACAGGTTGGAAAATCAAGGAATTTCAATAGTAGAGAATACCAGAGGTCAATACCATGGTATTATCCCACAATATTGAGCGGAGTAACAACTATTTGATCCTGCCCAAGAATACCACGGGTCCTAAGTGGTTTTGGTCTGAGGTATTGAGAAAGGCCTAAAACTATATAAGGAAGAGAAGATCATATGGCCAAGGTGTGCAAGTGAAAAGGATTTCTAAGGAATACTTCTATCTAAAGTATATTTTATGTTGCAGGGGCTATCTTGGTGATTTGATCTGAAATATTTTGTGCACCTTGAATTCAATGTTGGATTATGATGATGAGATTTGAAATGACTTATCATTGAATGATCTGATATTGGTTGGGCTAGATTTAATTAGGTACACCTGTTTTATTCTTTGAATGTCATGATCTGGGTTTATCTGAAGTCCAAAATAGTAGCGAAGTTATGAGTTAATATTTGCAGATCTATATGTTGGTTCACTTTGGTGAATTTGCCTATACACGGTGGTTCGGCTCTTCCAAGTAGCGTATGCAAAAGAAAAAGTATATTGTTTAGAGATGACTGGTCTATTTGATTATTATTGTTGTTTTACTATTGTCTGTCAATGAAGTCTTCTTAGATCTGAATGTAAAACTGAATGCATAAGGAGTTTGATATCTGATTGATTGATTGTATAAGTGAGAAGGGTGATCTCTGCTACTGCTTGTGTAAGGCTCTGTAAATTGACAGTAGATGTTCAGTATATTTCTGGTTGGTACAGACTTCATTCAAAAGTTTTTTTTATGTAATTTTGAAGGTATACACAGGTTTGTTTAAAGGAAGTAGCGTATACACGCAGGTTGGGTTCAGTAAAGTAGCGTATACATTCTGATGCATGATTTTGGAGGTTGTAGCTGGTTCTGAATGATGATGTAGGTTTCTGGGTTCAACACAATGATCTGGTGAGAGTGATCTGATTGTTCAGATTAACTGATTGTTAGTTGATGCAGTTTGAGTTTAAAAGTTTATGATTGGTCCAATATGAAAATTTCATGAATCAAGGCCATCATGTGTATTGTTGTGTACCAGGAGCATCCAGTCTGAAAATTTATGAAACGTGGTCCCTGGAGGAAGAGATAAGGTCGTAGCCTTCTGTAGGCTGGCGCCTACGTACTAGTAAACACATTGGCTAGTACAAGAGCTAGGGGGTTGTAGCTCCCTTCCAATAGAAGTTGGAAAATGAGAGAAGTTTGTAGCCTTCTACAGGTGGGTGCCTGCATATTGGTATGAGTCCGCACCAGTACAAGATTGTAAACAAATTTTCTTATTATTAAAAGAAGACAGAGATGACAACAACAGGTGGTTTTCACCCACATTGAGTTTCAACCTTAAATCTTGGTGTTAATGTGTGTTGCCAATGTGTGATGGTTTATTCTATTTTTACTGCACTATTTAATAAGTTACCGATGCACTGGTTAAAGATCATCACATGATAAATTAACTAAATCACAAGTTCTCTGGGTATACGCTGGTTTCACTAATCACAGTAGCGTGTACACGCTAGTTCACTTCACAAAAGTAGCGTATACAAATTTGTTTGGGAAATGAAACATTATTGATCTAATAATACTGATTTGCTCTTCCCCGTTCCCCCCCCCGCCCCCCTCTCTTCAGTATTATTTCCAACACCATGGTGAATTGGGTTCCTGTGACACTAAAAACATAGGGATCAGTGATATATATCAAAAACAGGCATTCAAGAAGGCCAACCTTCCAAAGGAATTTCCTCTACAATTATCTATCCATTTTAGTAAGCAGTTGAATCAATAAACTATAGGCAGAAAATAAGTGCAACAAAAAGAGTCTCCATTATGAACAACGTAAACTTTGGAATGGGAACTGATACTGTTACCCGTTTCATAGAGATAGCAAAAAAGTGACCCGATTCTGAAAATGGGTGATGTAGAACACACATATTTTTTTTAGAGCATAGTTTTTGGCACTTTAAATAACCGATACGATTACCCATTTCGTAGAGGTAGCAAAAAAGTGACCCGATTTTGAAAAGTGGTGATGCAGAATACACTTCTTTTTTTCAGAGCATATTTTTGACATTTTAAATTTTCTTATGTATCAGATATAAAAATTTGTTTTTAAATGTTAATTATTTTCATGCTGATTTTGAAACGTGTTGATGCAACATACCTTTTTTTCTAGAGGGCTTATTTTTCACACTTTAAAAATTATTATGTTCAATTTTTTAAATCATGATTACTTAACTTCAAATTGTTTTATTTTTCTTTTTTAAATGTTGATTACTT
>APFE030345640.1:235516-295621 GCA_000404065.3 Pinus taeda
CATTGAAAAAAAAAAAAAAAAAATGTTATTCGAACATCAACACTTTTCATTTTGAGGGTGTTTTTTGCAAAGTCTTATTCGAACATCAACACTCTTCATTTTGAGGGTGTTTTTTGGACAATTTTTGCACAAAAAATTGGTTTTCACAACGATTTTTAAAACATGTTGAAAATTTACCCTAGAAAAAAAAGGGTGTTATTCCAGCATCAACACTTTTCGTTTTTAGCATTGTTTTTGATGTTTTTACGAGGTTTTTTTTGGCCGAGTTCCCATTTTGAGTTTATATTTCATGTTTCAAAGTTAACATTGTTTATGAAGTTCTATTGCAAACAAGTCTTGTAGTCATCAAGGTAGTAGAAAGGAGCTACAATCATTCCATGTCTTAAAATAACTCGTGGAGAAGGAGGTCCCATTAGAAGAACAATAAAAGAAGTTTGAAAGATAGCAAAAAAGACAACAAAGATACATTTGTGAAGGAAACAAGGCATCACAGGTAGGTATCCATGAGGTATGTATGATATCTTTTATGATTTTTAAGGGTCCATTATAAGATGGTACAGGGTTAAATTTATGGCTCGAGGGTTTGTATTTTGAACTATAGATAGCTCATAAGAAACCCTAGTATTTAGAAACCCTAATCTTAATGTACTTGTTCCCTATTATTTGACTTGTAGGGTTTGTTAGGATTCTAGGGCATGGGATAAACCCCAATGTGATGTAATATAATCTATGACTTGAACTTAAGAAACCCTAGGATGGTTGCATAAAAACCCTAGAAATATATTTTGACATCATGTTTTGGTATCGTATTCTTTGCTTGGGGTACTTGTTAATTAATATTGCAGGTACAAGAAGTAAATATGGATGGGATGATCCTTTGAGAGGCATGATGGAAGGAGGGAACTATACAAACCCTTAGATCCTTAGACATTATTCATCATGTAGTTATATAACTATGGATATCAAGGAGAAGTAGAAGATGGAAGATCTCTGCCATGGTTAAAGAATTACAATCAATGAAGTATGATTGGATGCATCATTAAGGATGGCATCATAATAGAATACAATTGAAGTAATAACTCATGTCATTAATACAAGAAGCTTGAAAGATAGGTGAAGTAAAAGTCTGCATAATTGTAAGCAATAACCATAAAGGGGCCCTTGGAAACCTCATTGGAAGCATAAATAGTACTTATGGGTATTAGAAAGTCATCTATTGTAAATCTCATCATACATCAATAGAAAAGAGAATTTGCAAAATGAGAATAATCAAGATCCTCCATTGGAATCTTCACTATAAGGTTCATCTCTTGCAATAAGCAAGTGTATCAATGAGAATTCCATCTTGGATGGGATTCATTATTTGAATGATGGGATGATGACAAAGGAATGCAACAGATCAAGATGGTTGAAGTACTCTCAATCAAGGAAAGGAAGTTGTCGATGACCAAAAGAATGAAAGAGGTATGTATGCATATTTAATTGATTCATGGCATTTGGTTTCATGTTTAAATGTTCTATCTCATGAGCATGATCAAATAAAAAGGGATCTCCTCCTTTGGAAAAATGTGTGTGGGCATGGTTCAAATATTTACTAGATGAAATCAAAATAATATGTTGACAAAAATGAAAGAACTATGGATGAAAGTTCCTGGGGAGCAATATGTGAAGAAAGAAAGAGGAGATTGTGAAATATGCAAATATGAGCACGTAGAAAAGGAAATCAACATCCAATAACTGGGACAATTGACCATGACATCTCCATGAAAAAGGTATGAAGTCTCTGATGAAGTTTGGAAATAAAAGAGACCCTTAACCTTGAACACATTGGAGATGTGTCAATATGCACGCAGGATGTTGATGTTTCTACAAGAAAATGTCATGATGAAGGGCCATCACAAAAGGTAACTTTGATTTGATGTTCATTTTTTTATTTTTGAACAACATTTGGATGGGTTAATGCAGGGCTACTGTTGGGCCTCCAAAATGTCTTCAAAATGACATCCACTTTCACCTTTATCACCACCATTTCACTCACATGTCACAACTCCATAACCATATAACTTTTCATTAGCCACCATTTTCATAAATATATGGGTTAGGATCCTCATTTACCAGAGTTATTTATTTTATGTGTTTAAAGTGAATTTATGATTAAAAACTAGGAAATTAACATAGTTTCATGTATCTATATATGTGGCTTGAGTTTCATGACATGTGTAGGTCATTTGGAAGCTTCCAAGGCACCCTTACGTGGCCTCCAATGCTCAAATTTGAAATCCCTTCAAAGGAGATTTGGATAAAGGTAAAAGAAGGATATGTGTCCTATTTGGATTGTAACTCTATGAGGTGTCTCATCATTTCTTATTTGGATTAGAACTCTATGAGACACTTAGGGAATATGTGTCTCATTATGAGCTATTTGCTTGTAACTATATGAGATTTTAGTGGATCTTCATTAAATAGGGTAGATTCTTATGTTTTTGTATAAATAGGAGAGTCTTCTCCTTTGAAAGGCATGTGTAAAGTTGGAGAAAAGCTCATGTTTTTAATAGAGAATTTGGAGCTTATACTTGGAGATTTGAAGACTTAGTTTTGCTTGCATATGGAGCTTATTCACTTTCCATCCTCATACATCATTTGAATGGCCATCTAATTATTGTGAGATTTAATTGCTTTTATAGATTAAAGTTCATTTGCTTTCTTAGTATTAGTTTTAGAATGACTATGTAATATTTGTTTTTCTAAAAACATTTCAATAGGGAAGATTTATGTTTTCTAACTGGATTAAGTTTGAGGCAAGGGCTCATAGTTATTTAGTTTCCTTTCATGTTTTGTTATTTACTATCTTAGATCAAACCATCAATTCATTGTATAATTGAATAAAGGATCAGGCCAAGAAGGTGACTTCAAATTGGGTGATTGAATGTTCAACCTATGCAATCATTGAGCTTTACTTTTTTGTGCTTTTATATTTGCTTTTGAGATCCTCATTTAATTGCATTAATTGATATTCCTAAAGATCATTCTAATAAATTGATTTAATCATATTTCAAGATTGAATGGTTGAATATTTGATACATGCAATTACTGAATTATTTTTTGCACACTTTACTTGCTTTTTGAGGACATTAGAAGTTAAAGTATAAATAGTGTCTTACACATCATCTCAAGAAGGTAACACTTCATAATTGAATGCTGGAGTAACTAAGCATACATTAGTTGTTTTTGATTTCACATGTTAGTTGAATTTCATTTTCATTATTTGATTTCACATATTAGATGAATTGGTTTTCATTATTTTGTAGTTAGATTGATCTAAACTGAAAGACAATTTCTAGCACATACAGTGCACGCATGCTTCACAAGTTTACGAAACCCCCGGGTTGACAAATTAAATGATAGGCAATCACTTTGCCCCAACAGCTACCAAAAAAATATTTGTAGATGTCTCCTACAACTAAAATTCATGTGGTGGGATTGAATATCCTAAAAGAAACATGACGTGGAAAAGGTAGTTGTCTGAAGGAAAGCCAGTTGTGGACTAGAAGATCACTTTTCGATGAAGAAAAGGATGACATGATTGAAATTTTTCGTGAAGGAAAGCGATGGATGGCCGATGACCTACAAAGAAAATATGAAGGCTCCATAATAATGAAGAAGAAATTCATGACATCGAAAGGAGGAACCCTACTAGCAGTTATAGTTCCCATGATCTCCACTAAAGAATAGATAGTTTCTGCTGGAAACAAGTCCCTAGTTAGGAGGGAGTTTGGAAGCAAATCCCTAGTTAAGAGGGAGCTTGGAAGTAAGTCCCTAGTTAAGATAGAGCTTGGAAGCCAGTCCTTGGTTAAGAGGGAGCTTGGACAAGTCCCAGGATTAGAGGGAACTTGGGAACATTCCTTTTGTAGGAATCAGTAGATTCCTTTATAGGAATGTGTATATCCTCCCTGGTTGAAAGGGAGAGATAGACACATCATTCTTGTCTTCACTTTGGAAAGAAATAATGGAGGATTGGGTAAGCATCTGGAATCCAATACTCTTTGAGGATGTGATAAGGAATCCAAGATAAGAGTAGTTGTAAAGGACCGATATTCTTTGAGGAATGGGAATCCAATATAAGAATAGCCTTGGAAGGACGTACCCTGTGAACACCCGGGTGGGGTATGTTCCTTGAGAGACAATGGTGATGGTGTCTATAAATCATTGGTCTCTCCAACATTATGCTTCGATATTATGGAGAGATATATTTGTTAGTCAAGGCCTTGCTTTGTGACAATGTTGTATGATATGATGCTAAACAGATGGGTTACCAATCCAACTCTTCTTATGATAATTATTTAGATTGAGAATGTCCAGGTACCTTTTATGGATTATGATACCTCCCTAGTTAAGAGGGAGTGTTGAAATATGCAACTAGGTTTGGTCTTCATAATGACATATGTAATCATGATTTTATGTATTTGATGTAATGAGAAAAAATAAATTTATTGTTGTTGGTCTTGAGGCATGGGTTTCATGATCAAGGAAATTTTGTTTTAGGTCAAGCTCCCATTGTGAGCTTCTAGGGCTTGTCATTAAGTCTAAAAGTGTAGGGATTCATTTTCATGTACGAAAGACCCTTCTTAGGGATGCTACATATTGTAAAATAATTTATGTTAGTCAGAAACAAGTTAAAATAGACCCTTCAAGACCTTGTTATGGTGAAATCTCCAAGTTAGCCTTTAAAGAGCTACTCAACCTACCTATAAGGAGATGTCAACCTAATAAGGGAACCCAGGAAGCCAATATATAGAGGAACTCAAACTCATTCAAGGGGATAAGAAATCAAGCAAGAAAAGAGTTAGATAAAGGAATAAGAAGAAGTCTAATTCCAACGAAGATAAGTAAAAGTAGAAGGAAGAAGATAGAAGCACTTGTAGGTCTAGTTTTGGGTTATTCTCCTCCACACATGTGAAGCATGAGGGAACCTTTCTACAACAATAAGCATCAAAATTATAGTCATCTTCTAGGGTTAATTTTTGGGCTAAGGAAGGTCTCATCTGCAAGTTGAGATCTCATCCAAGGGAAAACAAGTAAAGTGAAGGAAAGAGGAGACAAATGTGTCCATATTCTAGTCTCACGTGGAATATAGGGTTACTATAGAAAGGGGTCGAAACTACAATCCTATTACAACTAGTTGGCATTTTCAAGAAGGGTCGAAGTTTGAGATCTTGAAGCAAGTTTGACCAGCGTTGACTTAAATGAATGGAAGCACATCAAGGAATATATTTGACTTGGTCTTGAAGAGTCTGTGGTCAAGGGTCTAGGTATTGGAACTCGTAAATTGAAGATTCTACAAGAAGAAGAATTCTTGTGGGGTTTCCTCTTTGATTGAAGAGGTTTTGGCCTTGGATGATTTCCTATATCTTGTTTCCTTTGTCTCATTGTTCTTTATTTTTTGATAGCTATTTGATGAAAGAACACAATATTAATCAATCTAAAGAATAATCTAATTAAGAAAAGTAAAAAGACATCACAAGAAGTTATCAAGGAAAGAGTAATAATCTATAGTTGCTGCCCTTAGATTTCTCGATAGACTATTGTCCCCTCTAAATTTCTTAATCATTGCATATGCTTTCGACAGACTAGTTTATGAGCTTCAATCTTGGGGGCATATTTATGGGATCAAAGTGGTTGAAAGAATGGCAGTTACTCACTTGTTTTTTATGGAAAACGTCCTTGTTTGCATAGCAAGGGATAGAAGGGATCACTCCTTTCTCAAAGGTTCCCTAGACCTATTTTGTAAAGAAACAAGTGTGGAGATAAATGAAAGAAAGTCTTGCATCATGTATAAAAAGTTTTTAGCAGAATACCTCTCTATCGTTAGGGATTACCTTCCCCTCTTGGTTAAAAAATTGAATGATGGTTTTAAATATTTGGGCTTCAACATCAAGCCAAACAAGTATCGCATCACATATTGGATGTGGATGGTCAAAAAAGTGGAAGCTTGAATCTTAGTATGGACCAATCACTTTATTTCTAGAGACGAAAGCTTGTGCTTGTGAAATCTATCCTAGAAATTATCCTTGTCTATTGGAATTCCATAGTTGTTGTCCCAAAAGGTGTATTAAATATGATCAGGAAGGCCACTTTTCATTTTCTCTGGTCTAGTGCTAGTAACCTAAAAGGCCCCCCCTTGTAAGGTCTAATTTGTCAGCTCCAAAGGAGCTTGGAGAATGGGGTATGAAGGACTCAAATCCTTTTTCACAAGCTCTAGCTAATAAAAATATGTGGTGCCTCACACAACAGAAATCATTGTGGTAGAATGTGATACAATCTAAATATTTTCCTAGCATGGATCTAGTTGATTGGCTTTGAGTCTTAAATAAATATTCCTTTGGCTCAAGTGTTCGGAAAGCTCTGGTTTATTTTTTCCCGCTAGTTGGAAAATGGACCACTTGGCATGTGGGAGATGGGATGTAGATTCACCTAGGCCTTGGCCCTTAGTATGGGGAAAGTAAATATTATAAGTTGTTTTCTCCTTTGTTAGATGAACTCAAGCACTCAAATATTAAATTCTTAGTAACTTTCAAAGCCTAGGAGCCATAACTCAAGGAATGCCATGGACGGAGGTTTGCTTGAGAATTATGATTGTCAGGAGCCTATGTTGAGGAATGGGAGAAATATGTGAATTTACTTTTGGGCAAATCTATCTCCCTTAGAGACTCAAGGTGAGAATTAGGGGAATTTTGAGGTCTAAAATGGGCCTCCTAATGAAATTATAAAATAATAGTGGAAATAATCAAATAAGATTAGATTACATCATCAAATTTTAGAGGGAAAAAAGACAAAACAACTTTTTCAACTCGTATTTTCAACTTATCTCGCTATGGGTTTGCTCAAATTTCGATCGGGAACACTCATTGGATGCAAAATTTGATTCCTCATCCAAGGAGTACCCATGTTTCATATTTTTTATGGACCCTACTACATGAAAAATGAGAAATACATCAAAACCGTGATTGAAATCATGTTTCTTCATGTCTTTCTCATTTTTCATGTAGTAGGGTCCATCAAAAGTATGCAACATGGGAACTCCTTGGATGAGGAATTAAATTTTGCATCTAACAAGTACTCCTACTTGAAATTTGAGTAGAACTTTAGTGAGATAAGTTGAAAATACAAGTTGAAAAAGTAGTTTTATTATTTTATTATTTTTTAATCCTTTTACTATTTTACCCCAAAAATGGTGAATCATCCCCA
Organism: Pinus taeda; assembly: GCA_000404065.3. Classification (NCBI taxonomy): domain Eukaryota; kingdom Viridiplantae; phylum Streptophyta; class Pinopsida; order Pinales; family Pinaceae; genus Pinus; species Pinus taeda. The sequence continues at coordinate 242,762 of APFE030345640.1, forward strand.
ATGGTTGACATCATCATCTTGAATCTTATTGGTTCTTACAAAGTTTATTTTGGTTGTAAATTTTTCTTAGGAGGCCTATTTTAGACCTCAAAAGTTCTCTAATGGATTCTTTATGTTGGTCCAAGAATATCCATACCAACTCCTTAACTACAATATTGGGTTATAAAGCTTGGTTCTAGGACCACTTCTCGGAACCAAAGTGCTGGTGGTATAAAGTACTTTGGGGAACACATTCTCCATTGAAAGTTGTGCTAAATTTGTGGCTATCTCTCTCAAAAATATTTCTTACCTAGGATAATCTTTAAAAGAGGGGATGCCATAGTGCAAACCAATGCGCCCTTTCTAGATCTCGGGAGGAAACACATAATCATCTCTTTTTACATTTTTCTTATGTAGCCCAAGTGGTTTCTTTTTTATGGAAAATTATCAAGCCTAAAACAAGGCGGGGTACTCTTACCTTGGGGACACTTATAGATTATGATGGCAGGATAAATAGGCAGTTTCTTTCAAAGCTCTCCCATGTCTATTGATTGTCGGTATTTGTCGTGGTCAGAATCTAGTCCTCTTTCAGGATAAGCTAGTTTCTCTTGAGAGGTGTATAGAAGTGGTGGTGAACTCATCCAGGAGTCTGAAATAGAGTTGAATCCAAAAAATTACCAGATTTCCTTCCATGCCTGAAATTGACTATGAATCTCCTTGGGGAATTTTTTTATGGTGCTAATCAAGGCCACTCCCCTCGATGTTGTATTGGGGTAGATATATCTTTTAGTAACATTCACTTCATCTATTGTCGCCACTCCCCCTGCAGAGGCTCAAACGAAAAAGTTGAATTCACAACCTTATGGTTTCCCCTATAACTAACTCGGAAAAAAGGCATTTCTAGATTACAAGTTTTGGGTAATCCAAAATTGGTCACTGATTGGGAAAACAGAAAGGATGAAGTAAACATTCTTGGTCTTGAAACCCCTTTTTTGGACATAAGAATTGTGACCGAGTCCTTTGAAAATGCCACTTTCTATCATATTCTACGTGAACCAAACATGGAAGTGTATAGCTTTTCAAAAGAAGCTCTTGCTCTTCCCACTGGTTTGATAGGAATTTACAAGTTTGCAGATGGATAAGAAAGCAAGTCAATGGAGACAAATGTCTCCTTATAGTACTATTTTTTTGTTTTCCTTTGATGTGGAGACAACATATGATTCACGTTCTGGTAGAATGTTGGAATGTTTCTGGTTTTGAAGTTTTCTATTTCTACGGATGATACTGGAAGATATCGGATGTCACATATGATGATAGGAAATGTATAAAGGTTTGAATTACTTCCACAAGATTCAAGGTTCATATGTATCAATTCCATTCCCTCAATATAATCATATATTTTTTGTAGTTTTAAAAGTTAATATTGGCCTATATATTTTTTATGACTAGCATAGACCCATCTTAATCTCAAGTGTCGAGAGGGATCATATTTCTTGGGGTGAAAAATTATTTTACAATGAAAATTTGAAAAAATATTTTCATCTTGAAAGGTTTGATCATTCTCGTCAATAATTTGGGATTAATATGGATCTATGCTAACTGTATATATGTGTGTGTGTATTTTCACTATGTGTCAAATCCTTGTTAAGTATAAAAAACTTCTGATGTCTCTTTGATTTTCAATAACACGACAATAAAATGTTTTAATCATATATATATAGAGAGAGATAGAGATAGAGACAGAGACAGAGACAGAGGTTTTCACATTTTCCTCATACCCTAAATTACAAATCTCTCTCTCTCTCTCACTCTACACACACACACACATCACATCCCCAACCTATTAGGAGGTAAGAAGTAATTGAATTTTTAGGGTATTATTTTATTTATTTTAATATGTAACACCCTCCTCCCACGTCTACCCAAGTAACAATGTCAATCGGGTAAACATGCAACGAGAGGCTACTATGATTTGATTCGACCTCTTATGTGACCTTAAGGAAGTGGAATCGACGGAAACATCAACCAATCTATCCACATCAACAACAAAATCCTCAGGAGACATGTCAGCCACTCAAACATTTTTTCCTTGGGTCCCACTGATGTTCTGGACATCTTAGGCCTTAATCACTCTCATGATATAGGCAAGAGAGTGTCTAGAAACCCAAAGTCGCTCTCACAAGCTTACCTGCCATCAACCAAAGATTAAATTTGTTAGTGCCATGCGAGTGATTTGAAAATCACCCTTGAGTGACCATAGTTAAAGAATTAGTGAATAAAGGTATTACAAACTCATGTGCTGGTGTGTGTCTATGTCATTTTAGAAAACGGATCGATCAGATTGCAAAATACACAGGCACTTGGAAAATGGAAAACAGCAGAGAAACATAGTAAGAAAATACAAGAACACAACAAATTAATAAGGAGTTCACCCTATCCTCCAGGGCTACGTCTCCGGTCTAGATTTCAGTGGCGGCCTTCTTTTATTGTGTCTTTAAAGCAGAGAATTACAATGATGAGCTCAATCTGAGTCTCCTGAAATAGAATTCCTTGGCAGGTTGGTTCTTGGATCCCCCAAGCCGCTAGAGTGGACAAACTCTTTTCCTTACCAGCTCTTGACCTCTCTAGTCTTTAATGGGAGGAGCCCAATGTGGTGCTCAATTCCCGACAGATCCTCTCAAGGATTGCTCAATGCTAACTTATGCTACAGGTCAGTTCGGCTCTTTGTATTTTTACTTTTTGCTTTACTGTCTCTTCCTTTCTCTGTCTTCATCTTCTTCTCTCTGTTTCTTCCTCTCGATGTTCTCTCTGTCTTTTCTATCCTGTATTCATGGCTTTAAAGCCAATCAATCTCATGACTGTTCAATTCCCCTTCCACCTCTGTCAGATCGCTTGCTGTTGTTCACTTGGAATTCCCTGTCTCTGTGTCATGGTCATCGGCTTACAGGGAGTGGCCACTTGTCCTCTCGCGAACTACGCCAGCTCTTCCTCGTCGGTTCGGTTCTTCGGTTACGTCAGGAAATGACTCATCTGCCACCTCAGCGGTCAAATCGGACCTCAAATCCTTATAGATCATGGCTTAATCCCCTGTCAAATCCAGTTCTTTCATCGAGCACGTTCTCAACCGTTGGATCTGGAGCCCCCATATCCAACGTCATTCGCTCATTTCGCGCGGTTGACTTGCTCAACCATTAGCTCGCGATGAGCGGCAGTTTTCTGTCTCCTCCGCCTGCCACGCGTCGAGCACTGAATGGAATCACTCCTTTTTCTCCAAATCTGCTTACCAACCAAGGGTGCCCCCGATATACCATCGGTTTTGGAGCGCGGGTCCCACCTTTAGCCTTTAGCACTTTCCCCATGGTTTTCCTGGCTTCCATGCGACCAAGCGCTCGAAGCTTTCCTTCTCAAGGGGTTTTTCCCAGCGATGTGCTAATCGTGCATCAAAAACGACCTCCTTTTCCCAATCCGGGCTTCCCAAGTGCCAGTTTTGCCTCCTGCACGGTCTCCATGGGCCTCAATCAGCGCTCTTTGACTGAGGTCCTCATCGTTCCTCGTTGGCTGCCAACTACCACTGTTCAGAGGTCTTCCTGATTGCTCTGTGCTCTTGAATTCGAAGTTTGTCCCGATCTGATACAGTCACGGTACTTTGATTACTTTTCATGGATCTAATTCGGATCACGGCCTTCCCACTGAAAAAGCTTTTGGACCACCAAAAGTTGGTTTTCAAGCATCGACTAAGTGAGGTTACAATTGTGTCACTTGTCCAATCTCTATCCACTTTGCACTGCTCGGCTTTGAACCCTTAAGTCCAATTCTAAGGTACTCCACATCTCCCCTGTGCGTCCTCACCTTCTTGTCTAAAATTGTGTCTTCCTACAATTCATTAAGATATTCAGGTATCAGGTCATCAATAGAAGGTAATTGACTCTGCTCTTCAGGATCCTCAATCAGTGAGGGTTCAAAGAATATCAAGTAATCTGCATTTACGACTAAGTAGATGTGCATGTAAGCTGGTAGATCAAGGTGAAAAGCATTTTCACCAATCTTCTCAAGTATTTTGAAAGGTCCATACCTGATAGGCTTTAGCTTTTTTCCTTCACCTTGCATCTTATCCTTGCTAATATACAGCCAGACTTGGTCACCAACTTGGAAACTATGCTCCATCTGATGCTTGTCATGCCTTGCCTTGTATTTGGCTTGGCTCTTTTCCAGTTGTTCCTGTACTGCCTGGTGGATCTCCTGGATTTGTTCAATGAACGTAGTTTCCTTGTCCACATCACTGTGTCCATCAACTATGGTATCTTTACCAAAGACAAAATCCAAAGGAGACCTTGGTGTGAAACCAAAACAGGTCTCAAAATGAGATCTCTGTGTAGAAGAATGTTTTGCTCTGTTGCAAGCATGTTCCACATAACACAAATGTTCATCCCAAAGCTTAGGATGTTTGCTGCAATATCCTCTGAGTAATTGGATCACTGTCTTGTTAACTACTTCTGTCTGGCCATTAATTTGTGGATGAAAAGTTGTGCTTTTCTTCAGTTTGGTGTCCATTAGTTCCCACAGACTTGACCAAAACTTCCCCACAAATCGGGTGTCTCGACCAGATACAATGGAAGTGGGTAATCCAAAATGAACCCATACATGTTCATAGAACAGTTTTGTAGTTTGTTCAGTTGTAATATGTTTGTTACAAGGTATCAAAATACACATTTTGTTGAACCTATCCACAACAACATACAGATAATCATGACCTTTCTTAGATTTAGGCAGTCCTCTAACAAAATCCATGGAAACACTTTCCCAAGGGCGAGAAGGAACTGGTAGTGGAGTGTCCAAGCCTAGTTTTCTATTGTTGGGCTTGCTTTTAGCACACATAGTACACCCTCTTACATATCTAGAAACTGTCTCATTCATTTTTGGCCAATAACAAAATCTTTGCAGTTGTGCAACAGTTTTACTTACCCCAAAGTGACCTGATATCAGAGAAGTGTGTGCTTCTCTAATTATCTTTACTCTCTCAGTTTGTGGATTGCAGAGTTTCCCACAATGGTATAAGAGTTGGTCCTTTACATGATAATCCAATTCTTCTACTCTTTTGCCTTGACTTAAAGTTTCATATACATCTTTGAAATCTATATCTTGAGCATATTGTTCAATGTAGCTTTCATGTAGCACAGAATTATGCTTAAGTATAGTAGATGCATTTATAATGGGTCTAGATAACATGTCTGCAACCTTATTATGTATGCCCTTTTTATATATGATGACTAAATGAAACTGTTGTAGAAAACCCATCCATCTGTATTGTCTTGATTGCTGCAACTTAGTTTGGGAGTGTAGATATTGAAGTGGTTGATGATCAGTATGTATTACTATCTCTTTTCCCATTAAGTAATGTTTCCACTTTTTCACACTCTGAACTAATGCATACAATTCTTTATCATATGTAGGACAGTTAACTACTGCAGTATTACAGGTGTTGTACTTATCTTCTCTTTCAAGGTGTCGAAGGCTTTCTAATGTTTGCCTCCCCACTAAAGCACCTTGTTCAATCCTGTTAAAGCATGTAAGGGAGCTGCAATTGAGGAAACGTTAGAAATGATCTTCCTCCAATATTGTGTTGCCCCTAAGAAGCTTCTCACTTCTGTAGCAGACTTGGGTTTAGGCCAGTTTACAATGACTACCACCTTAGAGGGATCTATCTTCAATTCACCATCCCCTAGTATATGACCAAAGTAATTTAGAGATGTTTTGCCAAATTCACATTTTGAGAGTTTAACATGAATTTTTTCTCCTTTCAAAACATCTAGTGTCTGCTTAACATGCTTTAAGTGTTCTTCCCATGTTTTGCTAAAAATCAAAATGTCATCCAGATACACAATAACAAAATCATCAAGAAAAGGTCTGAGGACATCATTCATTAATCTCATGAAAGTAGCAGGAGCATTAGTTAAGCCAAAAGGAATAACTAGCCACTCATACAATCCCTGCTTTGTTTTGAAAGCAGTCTTCTGTGCATCTTGTTCTGCAACTCTGACCTGATGGTATCCATTGTGCAAGTTTAGCTTGGTGAAATAAACAGCTTCTTTCAATTGATCTAAAAGATCATTTATGTGAGGGAGGGGATAATTATTTTTTATTGTTATCTTATTTAGTGCTCGGTAATCAATCCACATTCTCCACGAGTCATCTTTCTTTCTCACCGAAACGATTGGTGGCCCACATGGTGATGTGCTAGGCCTGATGAACCCCTTCTCGAGCAACTCCTACACCTGCTTCTTGATTTCAGCATTCTCTAAAGCAAACAACCTTTTATACCTATGGTTGCAATGGTTGTTTCATCTCTCGAGTCTGACCCCAAATCTTTCTAAATAGCTGCATCATTCTTCTTCTTCTTGCCCTCGAACTTCTTAGGTCTCAACTCTGGATGTAGAATCCAGCAATGCTCATCATCATGGCCATCCTTTTTACAGTGAGTGCATGAAGCTTTGCTTTTCTGTGCAGTGTTAGCCTTCCTTGCTTTCCACTTCTGCTTTCTTTCCTCTAGCTTCTAGATGAGTAGCTTGTACAGATACCTCATCTATACTAGTGGGATTAAACATGAGGATGGTATGCCTCATGTAGCTGTGTAGACCACCAATATACTTCAAAAGAGTTTCTGGTGAGTCTAATGAGATTCCTAGAATCAATGCTCTCTTTCTAAATTCTTAAGTGTACCCTTGCACACTTTTCCCTTTCAACTGTTGAAGAGTTTGCCAACTCATCATGGCTTGTTGCATGTAGGCCAATGGATAGAATTGCTCTTTGATTGCAGAAACAAATTCACTCCAGACAGAGATAGTCATACCATGTCTTTTCATGTCAACCTGGGTTCTGCCTTCCCAACAAACCAAGGCAATGCCTCCTAGGCGTAGGCTTGCCAGCTGAATCTTGATCTTGTCTGAGTCGATATTCTGCACTCTGCAATAAACATCAATTTGTCTAATCCAATTGTCCAACTTTTCTGCATTTAACTCTCCATCATATATAGGTAGATCAAATTTAACATCTAGTTTGATCAAAGATGCTTTCTTTTTGTTTCCAGTGCTGTTAGGAGGTGTGAGAAAGATTTCTTCTTTCCCTTTTCCTTTGGAGTGGTCATGGAAGTGAGACTCATCTTCTTCTTTGTCATGCTTAGAGCCTGATGAATCTACATCCTTATGTTTTCTAAAGTCCCTATACATTTCTTCTACCAAGGACTTTATGGCTAGGAAACTTTCTATGAATTGAGGGTTTGGCCCCACAGAACCTTCCTCTGACATTGTCTTCCGAGGATAAACTCTCCCAATCTCAGGATTAGTTTCAACCAACTCTTCTTCTCGTAATTTGAGCTTTGATCTAGTGAGCATTCAACAGCTAAACCAACACAAGCTTGTCTAACCTTACAACCTAAAGCTCTGATACCACTTGATCTGAAAATCACCCTTGAGTGACCTCAGTTAAAGAATTAATGAATAAAGGTATTACAAACTCATGTGCTGGTGTGTGTCTATGTCATTTTAGGCAACGGATCAATCAGATTGCAAACTACACAGACACTTGGAAAATGGAAAACAACAGAGAAACATAGTAAGCAAATAAAAGAACACAACAAATTAATAAGGAGTTCACCCTATCCTCCAGGGCTACGTCTCCGGTCCAGCTTTCAATGGTGGCCTTCTTTTATTGTGTCTTTAAAGCAGAGAATTACAATGAGGAGCTCAATCTGAGTCTCCTGAAACAGAATTCCTTGGCAGGTTGGTTCTTGGATCCCCCAAGCCGCTAGAGTGGACAAACTCTTTTCCTTACCATCTCTTGACCTCTCTAGTCTTTAATGGGAGGAGTCCAATGTGCTGCTCAATTCCCGACAGATCCTCTCAAGGATTGCTCGATGCTGACTTATGCTACAGGTTAGTTCGGCTCTTTGTCTTTTTGCTTTTTGCTTTACTGTCTCTTCCTTTCTCTGTCTTCATCGTATTCTCTCTGGTTCTTCCTCTCGATGTTCTCTCGGTCTTTTATGTTCTCTGTTCATGGCTTTAAAGCCAATCGGTCTCATGACTATTCGATTCCCCTTCCACCTCCGTTGGATCGCCTACTGCTGTTCACTTGGAATTCCCTGTCTCTGCGTCGTGGTCATCAACTCACAAGGAGTGGCCACTTGTCCTCTCACGAACTGTGCTAGCTCTTCCTCGTCGGTTCAGTTCTTTGGTTACGTCGGGAAATGACTCATCTGCCACCTCAGTGGTCAAATCGAACCTCAAATCCTTATAGATCGCGGCTTAATCCCCTGTCAAATCCGGTTCTTTCATCGGGCGCGTTCTCAACTATTAGATATGGAGCCCCCAAATCCAACGTCATTCACTCATTTCGCACGATTGACTTGCTTGACCGTTAGAGCATGATGAGCGACGGTATTCTCTCTCCTCCACCTGCCACGTGTAGGGCGCTGAATGGAATCGCTCATTTTTCTCCAAATTCGCTTAGCGCCCAAGGGTTTCCCCGATATACCACCGGTTTTGGAGTGCGGGTCATGCCTTTAGCCTTTAGCACTTTCCCCATGGTTTTCCCGGCTTCCATGTGATCAAGCACTCGGGGCTTTCCTTCTCGAGGGGTTTTTCCCAGTGATGTGCTAATCGCACATCAAAAACAACCTCCTTTTCCCAATCCAGGCTTCCCAAGTGCCAGTTTTGCCTCCTGCACAATCTCCATGGGCCTCGGTCAGCATGCTTTGACCGAGGTCCTCGTTGTTCCTCACTCGTTTCCAACTGCCACTATTCAGAGGTCTTCCTGATCGCTTTGTGCTCTTGAATTCTAAGTTTGTCCCGATCAGATACAATCATGGTACTTTGATTATTTTTCATGGATCCAGTTCGGATCAGCCAGCAACCTGAATATTTGAGCCACTTTTTCAGATGCAAATCCCAGGTCATTGCCCAAAATGGAATGACAGCTTAAGATTAGTCAAATAACAATGAAACAATGATGCAAAAGCAATAAGTTAAACAAGACCTTAATCAGACCCCTACTAGTCATGCCAGGCATTTCGTCAAACATATCATCAACATGTAACCTACAGGTGAACACAACATAATTAAGAGTAGGGATCTCATACTTATCTGAGAATCTCTATGAATCCATTGTTCCCTCATGTCATTTGCTTCATTATCATCTATTAGGCCATAGATACATTATCCATTCATTTACAAGCAAAAGCATGCTGAGAGCCATACATAGTTGTTGTCATAAAACATACATATAATAACAATAGAAATACTCATGAAAGTACGACCATATAAACCACATATAATTCATCAAAATGCTCATAGAAATATAAGGAGAAATACCTTTCATTAATGATGAAAAAGCCAAACCTGAAATGGGACTTCCACGTTCCACCTAACGATAGAATGGTTGAGCCAAATATCTCTTCATCCATTCACCCCCATGCCATATTCCAAGCATGAATGTGGGACTCAAACCAAAAGAACCAACTAGGGCATACCGAGGATAAACCACCTCACCCTCATCAATAGAAACCATGCTTTACTGTAATCCATCTTGGATCACTAGGCAACACAATGAACACATCATAACAGGATTTACTGTGATCTCCACCCAATCACTAGGTCAAACAAGCATGGATGCCACTGGATTTCTCCACCTACACCATGAGGAATTTTCCTATCTCCTAGTATCTCAGGCTTCACCGCAATTCAAACCCAGATCACTAGGACCTAAACCGAGACCCACTCTCCAAGCTTTACCACATATCCCAAACCCGAGATTACTAGGCCCAATGGAGATTAAACCACCTCTTGGATTTACCGTATATTCTGCCATTCACCATTAAGGATTCCTAGGCCCACCGAGGCAACACAATCCTAGCTTTACCACAACCCATAGTCTGAATCAGGGGTCACTAGGCCAGTGGCTTTACCGTGATCCACAATCTAATTCAGTGACCACTAGGCCATGTGCTCTATCATTCAGAGATCCACCCCACTGAACTTCGAATCCATTAAGAAATCTGGCTCAACCAAAACATGAGAACCACATCACACCATAGCTATCCAAAAATGGAAAAGCTAGGCTGAAAACACTGTTACACCTAGAAAAACTCATTCCATGATAGAAAATAACCACATGAAATACCATGCATGCAAAATATAGCAAGGAAAATACACATGCAAATCGATATCTGCAATGAATCCTATTGTAGCTTCTTGATCCTACCTTTCCCTGCTTGATCTTTTCTCCCTCTTTCCTTCTCCGCCTTTCTTGCTCCAATGCCAAAATTATCCAAGAAAACTCTAAGTTTCCAAGAGTGAGAGAGAGAGATAGAGAGAGTAATGAGGGAGCTCCGAAACACAACTGAAAAAATGTTACCAACTGATCCTCAGAAGCCTTTTTATGAAGGGGGTCTCCATTTTCTTCATTTTCCATTATTTTCCTTCAATTTCCTCCTCACATGCAACCTGTAACCCTTGACGTCCCTTTTCTCCTAATTTCCATTATTTTCATAAATAAATGTGCCAAAAATGTCATTTTTCCTTTCCAAAGCCTTAGCCATTGCCTTTTCCAATTTCCTTAGCCATTAAACCGATGAACGCCCACACTAGGATGTCTTTCCAAACATTCAACTTAGAATAAGTGTCCAATCAACCATTGTTATTATTCTTACTTTTATTAACTTTTATTACATAGAATTTTCACTAGGGTTGTTACAGAACCCTCCCCCTTTGGGAACACCATCCTCAGTGTTATACCACACCATGACCTCAACAAAACTGTTGAAAATCAAACATAATACCCATGGAGCTTTATAACATAGCTCGATGCAATATTTACAATGATCACCCTGCTAAAAGCAAACCAACATAACAACATAATAATATGACATCATAATGACATGACACCCATACCACTTATCGGAGCTTTATAACATATCTCACGACGGTATTTACATCCATATACATATGTACATATAGAAACATCACCAGAACATATACCAAAACATATACCAAAGCATCTATCAAAAAATATACCACAACATATACCAAAATCACACCAAAACACCAAGGCAAAACTGCTTTGCCTCAACCGACAAACAAGGAAGTATACATAGCCTGCATCTGATCTGTCATCTCCCATGTAGCTTCATCGAGCCCAAAGTGCTTCCACTACACTTTAAATTGCTCGATTTCTCGGTTCCAGAGCATGAGCACCTTTTTCTGTAATATACACTAAGGCTCTGGTTGGAATTCTCCATCTGGTTCCACCTACAATACAGACCAGTCAATCACATGATCAAACTCCTTAACATACTTCTTAAGCAATGATACATGGAAAACATCATGGACATTCATTGTTAGAGGCAGTACAAGTTGATAGGTTACTGGACCAATTCTCTTAATGATACTGAAGGGTCCATAAAACCATGGTGCCAACTTGGCACATGATCCAATCCACAAGGGGATCTTCTTCGGTTTGATGCGCAAGTAAACATGTTCCTCAACCTGGAACTCCTTGAACAACCTATTCCTATCTGCATAGATTTTATTCCTATCATGTGTTGCCTTCAGATTTTTCTTTATAACCTCCATTTCATGTTCCATGTCTGCCAACATCTTTGGTCCAATCAACACCCTGTTAACCAGATCACTCCAACTAATAGGATTGTTACAACTTCGCCCATACAATGCCTCAAAAGCATTCATCCTCAATGAATCTTGATAATCGTTGTTGTATGTGAACTCTACCAAGGGGAGATACTCTTCCCACTTCCACTGTTGATGCATCACATAGATCCTCAGTATGTCCTCCAATATTTGGTTGACCCCTTTTGTCTGTCCATCTATTTGTGGATGATAAGTTGTGCTGAAGGCCAACTCTATGACCAAACCTGCAAATAACTCCTTCTAAAACTTGGAAGTGAACCTTGCATCCCTGTCTGACACAATATTATTTGGAACACCATGCAATTTGACCACATCTTTGATGAATAATTGTGCCACATCACCAGGTGAGAATGTAGACTTCACTGGAATGAAATGTACAACCTTTGTTAACCTCTCCACAACAACCATGATGGAATCACTTTGTCTCACTGTCTTAGGCAACCCTGTAATGAAGTCCATGTAAATGACCTCCCATTTCCACTCTATAATCGCAATCGAATGTAGTAGTCCACCTGGATGTTTGCACTTTGCCTTCACTTTCTGAAAAATCAAAACACCTAGCCACAAAATCTGCTACATCCTTCTTCAAATTCGACCAATAATAGAATTTCATCACTACAGTCAATGTCTTCTGATAACCTGGGTGACTTGAATATGGATTCACATGAAACTCTCTCAAGATCTCCTTCTTGAGCTCGCTGTTATCCGACACATATATCCTATCTCTGAATCTAACCAATCCACCCACTGTGAGACAATAATCCATACCCTATGCACCTGTACCTGTACCAGTGCATGTACCTATCTATGTACCTATACTACTACATGTACATGTACCCATACTTTCTCATGTACCTGTACCTGTACTACCATATATACCTGTACCAATACCCTGCTGCAACCTCTGCACACTCTCCATTTACCTGACATCCTACTGATCTGCCTACAAGATCCTATCCTGTAGATCTGTCCCATAGGAGCTCATAGCTGCCAAGTGATTTACTTGTATCCACCTGTTGAGAGAATTTTCCACCATATTCTATTTACGTTTGATGTACCTGATCTTGAAATCAAACTCACTGATCGTGACCAACCATCTAGCCTGCCTAGAGTTCAAATTCGGCTGGTCAAACAAATATTTCAACCCAATATGATCACTCTTAAGTACAAGCCTCCGACCAAGAAGATAATGTCTTCACATCTTTATTTCATGTATGAGCGCTGCTAACTCAAGATCATGTGTCGAGTAGTTCTTCTCGTGCTCGTTTAGTTTCTGCAACTCATAGCATACCACCTATCCATCCTGCATAAGGACTCCACCAAGTCCCCTTTTGCAAGCATATGTGCATACTACAAACTCTTTGTCCGGATCTATAATCTGTAGCACAGGTACATGTGTCAACTATTGTTTAAGCTACTCAAAGCTAGCCTCACACTCCTCTGTCCATTCGAAATTCTTTCCTTTTCTCTGCAATGATGTAATAGGATAAGCAATCTACAAGAAGTTCTTGATGAACCACTGATAAAAGCCTATGATACCCATGAAATATCTCACCTCATCCCCACTCTTAGGAGATACCCACTCCATGATGACTCTTATCTTTTCTGGATCTACTGCAGTTCTCTCCTTGGAGACCACATGTCCTAAGTAATGTACCTCAGTCTAAAATAAGCTACACTTGTTGAGCTTAGAATACAACTGATGCTCTCTCAACAACCTCAACACTGCTGCTAAATGCTCGACATGCTCTTCCTCATTTTTAGAATATACCAATATATCATCAATGAACACAATAACAAACTTATCCAAATAAGGATGCAACACACTATTCTTCAAGAACATAAATGTGGTTGGAGCATTAGTTAAGTCAAATGGACCAACAACAAACTCATAATTCCCATACCTGGTCCTGAACGCAGTCTTGTAAATGTCCTCCTCTTTGATGCGTACCTGATGGTATCTCGATCTCAAGTCAATCTTAGGGAGCACTGCTCCTCCCTTCAGCTAATCGAACAAGTCATCAATCCTCATCAAAGGGTACCTGTTCTTGATAGTCACTTTATTCAACTACCTGTATTCAATGAATAATATGAGAGTACCGTCTTTCTTCTTCATAAACAATACCAGTGCGCCCCAAGATGATACACTTGGCCTAATGTATCCCTTGTCCAAAATTTCCTTCAACTGTAGCTTTAACTCAAATAACTCAGGTTTCTTCATCCTGTAAGGTTCTTTTGATGCTGGAGTTGTCCCTAGCACTAACTCAATAGAAACGTCTACCTCCCTATGAGGTGGAAACTCTGTAATGTCCTCGGGAAATACATCCTGAAACTACTGCAACACTGGGTACCTTCTCAACACATCTGCATCCTCAACCTGCTTACCTTTATCACTAGAAATGTGCACTATAAATAACATACACCCTTTCCTATGGCTACGCTTTTCTTGCATAGTTGTCACCATCCTAACTGATGTGGATTTCTTCTTACCGTGCAAGACTCTTGGTTCCCCATTATCATCAACACACTCAATGGCCTTGTCCTAACGGTTTACCTTGGTTCTATGAATATACACCTAATCAATGCACAACAACATTTGTATGATCCCAACAGTAATACATTTAAATGTGTTGTGGTAGGCATACCACTCAAATCAAATGCACAAGCTCTTACCTAATGATGAACTTGCTTCTTCGTACCTGTAGCCAACTGCACTAACCAAGATTCTACATGAAATTCCTTACTCAAACCACACTTATCCACCAAGTTAGGACTAACATAACTATAATTAGATCCAAGGTCAATCAAAATAGAAATAAATTAATCACAAAGCTTACCTTCAATCTCAATGATAGATGCCTGGTGTTTTTCCTGTCTATTGTCCACTACTGTATAGATACAAGGAATTCTCTGCCCAACATCCCCAACAGTCTATGCCTCCTGCGCACTATATATCTGAGGCCTACAACCCTAATTCTGTGGACATTCTCTCTTAAGGTGTTCCTTGCCACATGCCAAACACTCCAATTGACCAGTACCAACACCTCTATGTTGCTGTTGTGACTCATGTCCCTGTCTAGTTGCATAAATCTTTTTTGCAGTGCCACATTCTCTTTCTCATCTGCGTGCTGAGGCCTTGTCCTCTTAGGCTGCCATTTACCTTTAACTTTGTCTTTTCGCTTCCATCCTTGCTAAGATTCATTCTTACGCTTTAATTGTTCAAAGAAATGCTTCAATTTCCCAATAACATCCTCAAGTGATCGAGGCTCATCATACTTAATCCGATCTCTAAATGTTAATGGCAAACCACTGACAAATCGTTGAACTTTATCCTTCTCATTAGTAAGATATGGTACATACCTCAATAGCTCCAGAAACTTGGTTGTGTCCTCTTCATATGTCATTGATCCCATCTTTAGCTCATAAAATTATTTAGCCCTACTGTCATAGTACCTTTCTAACAAGTACTTCTTATTGAAAAGCCTCTTGAACTCTTGCCAACTCAAATCATCTATCCTGATGTCTCTGACCTGCTTAACATCTTCCCACCAAATGTATGCTTTACCTTTCAAGCTGAAGATCGCTACTCCGGCCTTCATGTTATTTGTGTACTCATGAAATTCAAAGAATTTGTTCATCCCAAGTATTCAAGCCTTTGCATCTTCTAAAGTCTTCACATCTCCATCAAAATTAGGTGGCTTCACTTTCTTAAACTCATCTGGTAAGTATCCTCTATCATTCCTCCTGTAAGGATGATAACGATGACGACCATGATGTTTATCAGAACTAGAATAGTACCTGTGCTCATCACCCCTTCTATCTGGAGTGTCCAACAACCTTCCATCTCTCACCATATTAGATCTATTTGAACTGTGTCTACCAGGAGAGCTACTACCATATGCCCCATTAGTTCTATCCTCATGTGCATGGCTAACCCGAAGTGGCCCTTATCGCTGCAAGTCTGACAAAATATGAAGAAGTATAGCATTAAACTCTACTTGTTTCTCTTGTACCTATATGATCTGGTCATTATCTTCCTTATAAATCCTTATTCCTTCTTTCAAGCTTCTCAAGGTGTTTTCCAAATTAGAAGAGTGCCCCACATCACGCTGCCTATCTGATTCATAGGAACATTCTATGTAGTCTACCACCTTGCTAGCCATTTGGTCTCTTTCCTGCAATGCATAATGTGTCAGATAAACCAAATCAAAATAAATCAACGTACCTTAGTATAATTTGGGGAGGATACCTTGTCTGCAAGATCAACAATTAGTGTGATACATGTATAACATAAACATAATATCATATAAACATACGAAATTAAATGCATCAACACATAAACATCACTCTAGTTAGGGTACAATCATCAATGCAAGGCCATATCAACAATGCATGTTATGACCTCATGCATGACAACAACCATTGTAAACATTGCCACATGCAACCATCAACATGCATAAAAAATGCCTAATCATCTACACATACACATGAATGCATATAGTCGAGCATAAATGATCAATTCTTGTGATCAACCTATAAGACTGATACATGTAATAAAACCTACAAGAATGTAGCCTAACATACAAGGATGTAAGTAGGCGACATAAAATCAACATGTAAGCGACATGTAACAATATGTAACTAGTCATAAACTAATGAAGATGCATTCCACATAATCAATCATCAAGTTCCTCATGAAAACCTTCCTACCATCATGATCAGCACCAAGAAAATGCAACAAGAACATGGAATGCAAGTGTAAGAGACACACATGCAACAGACATGCATGCATGACCAACGCACACCGCCCATCTAGTCTGAGGGGTGAACCATGCTCTGATACCACTTTGTAACACCCTCCTCCCACATCTACCCAAGTAACCATGTCAACCAGGCAAACATGTGACAAGAGGCTACTATGATTGGATTCGACCTCCATTGTGACCTTAAGGAAGTGGAATCGATGGAACACATCAACCAACTAATCCACATCAGCAACAGAACCCTCAGGAGACATGTCAGCCACTCAAACATCCTGTCCATGGGTCCCATTGATGTTCTGGACATCTTATGCCTCATTTGCTCTCATGCTATAGGAAAGAGAGCATCTAGAAACCTAAAGTCGCTCTCATAGGCTTGCCTGCTAGCGACCAGAGACTAAATTTGTCAGTGCTATGCTAGCGACCCCGATATTTGAGCCACTTTTTCAGACCCAGAGCCCAAGTCACTTCCTAGAATGGAATGCTAGCTTAAGATCAGTCAAAGAATATGGAAACAATGATGCAAAAGTAATAAGTTAAACAAGACCTTAATTAGACTCTTACTAGCCATGCTAGGAATTTCGTCAAACATATCATCAACATGTAACCTACAGGTGTAAATAACATAATTAAGAGTAGGGATCTCATACTTAAATGAGAATCAATGTGAACCATTGTTCCCTCATTTCATTTGCTGCATTATCCTCTATTAGGCCATAGATACATTATCCATTCATTTACAAGCAAAAACATGTTGAGAGCCATACATAGTTGTTGTCATAAAACACACATATAATAACAATAGAAATACTCATGAAAGTACAACCATATAAACAACATATAATCCATCAAAATGGTCATAGAAATACAAGGAGAAATAATCTTTCATTAATGATGCAAAAACCAAACCCAGGATGGGACTTCCACGTTCCACCCAACCATAGAATGGTTGAGCCAAATCTCTCTTCAACCATTCACCCTCGTGCCATATTCCAAGCATGAATGTGGGACTCAAACCAAAAGGTTACCGAGACTAAACCACCTCACCCTCATCAATAGAAACTAGGCTTTACCATGATCTCCACCCGATCACTAGGCCAAACAAGCATGGATGCCACTGGATTTATCCACCTACATCGTGAGGAATTTTCCTGTCTCTTAGTCTTTACCGCAATCCAAACTCAGATCACTAGGCCCTAAATGGAGACCCACTCTCCAGGCTTTACCACATATCCCAAACCCAGAATTACTAGGCCCAACGGAGAACAAACCACCTCTTGGCTTTACCGTATATCTTGCCATTCACTGGCAAGGATTCCTAGGCCCCTCGAGGCAACACAATCATGGCTTTACCGCAACCCACAGTCTAACTCAGGGGTCACTAGGCTAGTGGCTTTACCGTGATCAAGAGTCTGATTTAGGGACCACTAGGCCATGTGCTCTATCATTCAGAGATCCACTCCACTCAACTTCAAATCCATTTGAAAATCTAGCTCAACCAAAACATGAGAACCCCATCACACCATGGCTATCTGGAAATGGCAAGGCTAGGCTGAAAACACTGTTACACCTAGCAAAATCCATGCCATGATAGAAAACAACCACATGCAATACCATCCATTTTCCATTATTTTCCTTCAATTTCCTCCTCACATTCAACGGGTGACCTTTCACCTCCCTTTTCTCCTAATTTCCATTATTTTCATAATTAAATGTGCCAAAAATGCCATTTTTCCTTTCCAAAGCCTTAGCCATTGCCTTTGCCAAATTCCTTAACCATTAAACTGATGAACACCCACACTATGATGTCTTGCCTAACATTCAACTTGGAATAAGTGTCCCATTAACCGTAGTTATTATTTTTGTCTTTATTAACTTTTATTACATGGAATTTTCACGAGGGTTGTTACATAATATAAAGTTACTGGACAACATCTCTACCATATTGGGTTGCAAATAGTCCCTCTATGCAATCAAAATTAGAAAAGTGTAAAAGCCTCTATTGCTTTGTATTTATACAGTATATGTTCTCCTTTTACTTAGTGTTTTTTAACTACTTATTTTATCATTTTAGGAACTCCAATGAGATTTCAATCTTGGTTTTTCAAGCAAGCTTACATTCATTGTCATACCAAGGATGTACTCTTTCATACAAGTATTTAAAATAGTATTTGTTTACACAAGTTGATAGAGTTTATGTAAAGGTATGAGATAGGTCTTCAATATTATTTTTGTTTGTTGTAGTATATAAATTGTCTTTTCAAATCTTTTAGGAAATATCCAATTTTATTTTGTCAAAATTCAAGTGCTTTCCATTATTAAAATGACTTTATTTTTTCAAAATTCAATTGTTTTTCATTTTTAAATTTCCATTAATGAAATTTTGATATATGAATGAGTATATCACGAAATTTTGTTATTTATGATCTAAATTAGCACTGATAATTTAAAATATCAACATTAATAATTTGGTTGTATATAAAAATATCAAATATAACATAATCTACCCTAACAATGTCATCAATATAAATAATGATTATGGTGTTGGATTACACCTCTCCACTAAACTAATAAATTATTAAACTTTGATAATTATAAAGCTTAATTAATTTATTCACAAACAAAATTGAACATAAATCTCCAAAACTTCTTTGAAATTAAGAAATAGCACCCAAATCCCTCATATAACCCTAGAGCATTGGAATTTTAAATGTTACTCACAATTATTTCTAAAACACTGGTAATAATATTATATTATTATTAAAAAAACTAACAATTACCTAGTTTTTCATATTAAAACTTCTTAAATGATCATAATTCTCATATAAACTAATTACATTTTTTCTTAATACCTATTTTCCTATTTCTTATAACTTAATCTTCATTATCTATATCATAATTTCCAAGATTATTATTTTATCTTTTTAGTTATTGTGTTGGAGGGAGATGTTACCACATAACTTTACATTAAATAAATTAAAAAATATAAGTCAACTAATTAATGAAAAATTAAAAATATCATTAAAAATAATATTGAATACATTAGCTCAATTAAATTTTTAACAAAAAAACACATACAAAATAATATTATCCATCATAAAAGGAAATAAAGCATAATTATAGTGAAGGATCGAAATTTCTTAAAATATATAATTTGTAACCTTATCGTCTCTTTTCCTTATCTAAGTTGATTAAAAATGATGATTGTGGATAAAAGTGAGAACCCAATTCTTCAAATTTGTAACCTATGCTAATGAAATAAAATTATTTGTTTATAAAATTTTATTACATGTGAAATGTGGCATGAAATTGGAATACTTACAAATTAAAATATTGCCCACAAAAATTACTTAAATTAATATCATAGTTAAAACATGATACTTAACCTAATTTGATAATTAAAAATGTTTTTTTGTTAGTTCAATTTTCTTAAAGTGAAAAATAATAAATATCTAGTTGTATATAAAAATATCAAATAATAAACTAATAAATTATTAAACTTTGATAACTATGAAATTTAATTAACTTATTTACAAACAAAATTGAATATAAATCTTCAAAACTTCTTTAAAATTAAGAAGCAGTATCCAAATCCTCATATAACCCTAGAGCATTGGAGTTTTAAATGTTACTCACACTTATGAACCCTAGAGCATTGGAGTTTTAAATGTTACTCACAAAAATTACTTGAAGACTTGTGATAATATTATATTATTAAAAAGAAATCAACCAAAACTAACAATTATCTTGTTTTTCATATTTAAGAAGTTAAAACTTCTTAAATGATCACGATTATCTTATAAACTAATTACATTATTTCTTAATAATTATCTTATAAACTAATATATTATTTCTAATATCTTATTTTCCTATTTCTTATTAACTCATCTTCATTATTTACCATATAATTTCCAAGATTATTATTTAATTTTTTTAGTTATTGCATTGAAGGGAGATGTTAAACAAATTAAAAAATATAGTTCAGGCTTATTAATGAAAAAAAAAATTACAATAGCTAAATTAAAAAAATTAAAAAAAAAACACATACAAAATAGTATTATTGATCCCAAAAGGAAATAAAACATAATTACAGTGAAGGAGGATCGACGCTGAAATTTTGGTTCTTCTAAATTTCTTGAAATATATAATTTGTAACCTTATCACATCTTCTCCTTCTCTAAGTTAATTAAAAATGATGATTTTGGATAACAATCATAAGCTAATTCTTCAAATTTGTAACCTAAGCTAATGAAATAAAATTATTTGTTTGTAAATTCCTGTTATATTTGATATGAAATTGGAATAATTATAAAATTAAAATGTTGGCTACAAAAATTACTTAAATTGATATCATAGTTAAAATATGATAGTTAAAAATGTTATAACTTGATGCTTAACTTTTTTTTTGTAAGCTAAGGAGGGACCATACGTTTTCCATTAATTCGAATTGAAACCAGTACATTTTCATGGTGGCCTCAACCCGCCCCGAAGGGAAACCGGGTCTATTGGCCACCTTAAGTTTTTGACAGCGATCCAAAAACAAAAAATACTAAGTCTTCTTGTCTAGGCTAAGAATACTAAACATTCAAAAAGATTACTACTGGTTCTTATTTGCATAATAAACTGAAATTGAAACCAAAAACTATCCCCCGGCATTCAAAAAACTATGGAAATATTATACATATCTCCAGATATTAACCAGCCATGGCTTCTTGCTGATCATCTTCTTTCTTTATTCCCGTATTGATCTTCTTTATCTGCTGCTGTATCTCTTCCAGTTTGTTGTCCTGCATTATCAGAGTGACCTGAATGTTCTGCATTTCTTTCTTCAAATTAGGATTTCCCTGTGCCAGTTCAGCCATCTCCATGGCAACCTGCTCCATAGCCTTAGCCAGCAACCTTTTCATAACCCAGTATACATGTAAGGCTTGTTTATAAGTGTCATGCGCCCTCTGGTATTCCCTGGATCTGGTAGCAGGTATTCCCAATCTTCCATTTCTAATTCTGACTGAGCTTGAGTGGCTTCTTCCTCCAATTGCTGTATTACTTCTTCTGATATCCTCATTAGTATTCTCACTGTAGGCTTGCTCTGTGAACTGTATCCTCGTCTTCAACATTTTTCTATATCTTCTTGCCGGTAATGATTCGCATTTCTCCCATTTCCCTTCCGACCATCCTCTTCCTCTACTGCGTCGGCCTCGTCCCCGTCCTGCTCTTCCTTTAGTCACATAATTTCCTCTACCTCCCAGACCTTTCAGACCCGAAGTGCTCCCGAGGTTGCCTCCCTCCTCTCGCCTTTTGCCTCTCCTATCTCCATACTTCCTTTCTTCCTGTGGTTTGTCCTTTGATTGCCTCTCGTCCTTCCATACACTACTTCTTGGTTGCTCAGATCTGTCTTGGTCGGAATCAAACATTTCCACTTCGTCCTCGGTCTCGTCCTGAACTGTCTGATACTGCTCTATAGTTTCCCCATCATCGATTCTTTTCCCTTTCTTTTCCGGACTTTTCCTACCTCTGCTTTCCTCGTCCGCTTCGTTTCTCATTCTCATCCTTGTAGCCATTCGTTTCCTCCTTTCGATGTTGCTTGGTTGTTCTCTCTGCCTCCTCTGCCTTTCTGTGGACTGAACCAGAGTTTTCACCACCCTGTCTCTTTGCGAACTCTCTGAAATTTTGTTAAATGGACTCCTTCCTTTGCCCCTCCTCCCTCCTTTATGATTTCTCCTCCGCCATTTCTCCTTATTTCTCTTCTCCAGATTCTTCTGCCACCTGCCGTTAACTTGATGCTTAACTTGATTTGATAGTTAAAAATGTTTTTTTTAACTAAATATTCCCAAAGAAAAAAATAATAAGTATTTTTGAAATATAAATCACGTTAATTGATAGTTAAAATGCTTTTGTATGAGATAAAATTCATACAAGTAAAAAATAATAAATATTTCAAATAGATAAATTATGTAAATTGATACCATAGTTAAAATGTTTTTGTGTAAGGTTAACTTTATCAAAAGAAAAAATAATAAGTATTTCTCATTTATAAACTATGTAAGTTGATATCATAGTTACAATATTTTTGGGTGTGGTAAATTTATCAAGAAAAAATTAATAAGTATTTCAAATATGCAAAGCAAAATTATATATAGAGAGTTTACATGTTTTGTTAATTAAAATTTTAACATCATTATTAGAAATATGAGGGTATAATATAGGTGTATAATGCAATTGAATTTAAATTGGTAAATTATAATCCATTATAAAGAAAAAGGAAAACAAATGAAAAATAATTTAAATCTAAAATAAAGTTACAATATTTTAGATAATTTAAATCAGCCTAGATTCATTTTAAACTAAGATTTACAAAAAGTCTAGATATTAAAATTTGTCAAAGTGTAAACTTCTTCATAAAACAAGATTTTAAAATAAATCTACACTAATATTTAAATCTTATCTTCAAAATACTCAATTTTTTTATCAACCTTTAAATCTATTTATCTTCAAAATAAGAAAATTGGTTAGAAATTTACTTCTACATTTTCATGTCCTTTTCCTCTTAGAGGCTACCAAAGTACACTAGAAATTTAGATCGGGGTGTCTTGGGGTTGAGACTTAACCCATAAAACCCTAACCTCCTTTAAAGCGGACTATAAATCTCACGTCAGCTAAAACTCTCACATCGGACCTTAATGAAAACACACAAGTTCTCCACTCCCCCATATATCTATGTATTTACACACGCTCAATATACCATTGCTTCTTAGGATTTAGTTCAGTTGCCTTCTCAATATACACATGCAAATTGATACTTGCAAAGAATCATGTTGTAGTTTCTTGATCCTGCTCTTCCTTGCTCGCTCCTTCCTTCCTCTTGCCTTCTTTTCCTTTTTGATCCAATGCTTTGCCTCCTCCCCTACTTATCTTTCTCTAATAGCTCCTTTTCCTCATAGACTAGGGGATGAATCTCTAGACCTAAAAGCATAAAGCACTGTTGCCACTTCCTTTGCTACCGGCGTCTTTCAGTTCTAATGTAAATCAAGAGGCTGCCAAAGTGCTCCAAGAAAATTCAAAGTGTCCAAGAGTGAGAGAGAGAGAGAGAGAGAGAGAGAGAATAGTGAGAGAGCTCCAAAATTGAACTGACCAAAGGTACCAATTGATCCTCAAAAGCCTTTTTATTAATGAGGCCTCTATTTTCTTCATTTTCCATCATTTTCCTTCATTTTCCTCCTCACATGCAACCTGTGACCTTTCACCTCCCTTTTCTCCTAATTTCCATTGTTTTCATAAATAAATGTGCCAAAAATGTCATTTTTCTTTTCCAAAGCCTTTTCCAATTTCCTTAGTCATAATAAACCAATAAATACCCACACTAGGATGTTTTTCCCAACATTCATCTTGGAATAAGCATCCCATCAACCACGGTTATTATTTTTCTTTTATTAAATTTTATTACATGGAATTTTCACCAAGGTTGTTACAGAACCCTCCCCCTTGGGGGACACCATCCTCTATGTTCAACCACACCTATACCTTAGCAAAAATGCAAAAAGGAAAGCATACTGCCCATAGAGCTTTATAACATGCTCAATGCAATATTTACAATGATCTCCCTACTGAGAAGCAAACCAACATGACAACATAACAACATAATAACATGACACCCATACCGCTTATTGCATCTTTATAACATAGTTCAAGGAAATATTTGCATCCATATACATTTGTACATATACCAAATGCCACCATAACTTGCATCTGATCCGACATCTCCCATGTAGCTTCATTGGGCCCAAATTGCTTGATTTCTCAGTTCTAGAGCATGAGCACCTTTCTATGCAATATACACTCAGGCTCTGGCTGTAATTCTCCATCTGGCTCCACCTGCAATACAAACCAGTCAATCACATGATCAACATCTTTAACATACTTCTTAAGAAATGACACATGGAAAACATCATGGCTTTTATTATCGGAGGCAGTGCAAGTCAATAGGCTACTCGACCGGTCCTCTCAATAATATTGAATGATCCATAAAACTGAGGTGTCAACTTGGCACATGATCCAATACGCAAGGAGCTCTTCTTCGGTTTCATGCGTAAGTACATCTGTTCCTGATCTGAAATGGGGCACTAAAGGCTCTTTTTCATGCTTACAAGAACCTCTCCCACTCCAAAGCTTATATATTCCCAAGAACTATGTTTATGATTGATAATTGCGGAATTAAAAACTGCTTGAAATAGGTGTATGCTTGTGTTTGCCTTTAACTGCTTAATTGCCTTAAGTTTATTTGCTTATGCTGATGTAAAACACACATAACAGTAAATGCAGAAAATAAACAAACCATAAAGACAAGTTTAATTAGGAGTTCACCCTGATATCTTGGGCTATTTCTCCATGAGCTCTAGTCAACTCAACTAGGCTCTTTGGGATTATGGCTTAAATTTTTTTACAAGTTCCACACTCAACTCCAATGGTTTACAACTGAACCATTGGGTTTAGAATGCCATCTTATCCCGATGGTTGTCCTTTATCTACAGATAGATCTAGGCTTCTCTGGACTTGACTCCTTTAGTCAGTGCTCTGAGCTTCTTGAGCTTCTGGCCTCTCTGACTCCCTCAGAATTCTGTATTGTCTCTGGAATCCTTCTTCTGTCTTCAGTACAACAATCACCAGCCACAGCTTGATTATTTCGATCTCTTTCTTGTTTTGAACTTCATTGCAGCTTCATGGCTCTTTAGAAGTCCATTTAAGCTCTTTGGCTCTACAGCTTTGCCTCCAACCTCTGGTGGCTATGCCTCTGTCAAGCACTCTAGCGCTGTGGCTCTTTGAGCATTCACTAAGCCTTTTTCTTTGTGCGAGCCTTCCTCACTCTGCAGCTGCCCTCCTGGCATATACTGAGCTTTCCCTTTGGATTCCTTAGCATTCAAACAGCTCTGGGCTTCTCCAAGCTGCCTCTGCGCATTACTCTCGGCCTCTCTAAATCTGTTGTGCTCAGCTCTCCCGAAGAAAGACCCTCCCTGGCCTTTGAGGAATCCTCCGACTATGCGGCTTCCATCTGTTCCTCTATCCCCAATCATGAGGAATCATTCCTTTCTGTCTCTATGGTTCTCTGCATTTTCCATAATGCATTCTTGTTCCACAATGCCCCCTGATAGCGTGGCACAAAACGCTTTAAGAATAGAAGCAGTTTTCAATTGAAAAGGAACCGGCGGCCTTTCTCCTACAGAAATCCCGCGTTGAAACAGGTAACGCAATACACAGGAAAACTGATGAAAACCCATCATGGGGCGTTTTGTTGGAACTCATAATATAGAATCGCCTCTATAACCTATCGGGTCTATGTTCTTCATCGCTCATCGCAAATCGCATTGCCTATGGACAAACACCAAATACACAAGAATACACTGAAAATCCGAAAATCCGGACTTCAAAAAATGTGCAATCGTGTTTATAATCCTATCGGGTCCCCGCCTTTGTTGTCTATAGCAATCGCAACAAGCAAGAGCCTTGGTTCATGAACTTAAGAACATAGCGATGCGATATTCTGCCTTTAATCCTCCACCGTTCGATCAATCTCGCGATCCAATGGTCAATATGTGATCACCTCATCGCTCATCGCACTATCGCAAGTCATCACCTCATCGCACGATGTCACTTGACACCTCCGAAATGTGACTAGTGATCAATTCTTGACCGTCGATCTGGCTCATCAATCCGACGGTCGATATGCAATCACACATCGCATATCACAAATCCTCCAGCCACGCCTCTTTCCCTTCAAATCTCTGATCTGATATGTCTTACAGATCCGGTAAGGTTTCTACGCTGCAGAATATAGTTTTCCGGGTCCGCTTCCATATTTCTATATCACAATCGCTTTATCGCTCATCGCAATATTAGCATATCGACAATCGACCTATCAAGGGGTTCTGATATCATATGTAATCCTTTCTTCAATTGTGATATGTCGGAGATCGCTAATCGAGGATCCTTAAGGACTATTGTTCCGCCCTTTAACATTGCGATGTGATATTTGCATATAAATCCTTAAGCCCCTTTTAATAAGGATTTGCCTCCTTTTTCTAAGGATAATGGGCAAACTTATTTTTGTGATAACTCCTTCATCCGTAGTCCATTTTAGCCCATTCAAATTGTGTTAGATTCATAATGAAGAGATCTATACAATGAGACTATTTCCAGGGGCATCCTTTGACTTTCATTTTTCCTTTGCGAGGAAAATTCATAGACTTAGAAGTCTATGTTAGATCCATTTTGGATCACACCTTCCCACTAAAAAGCTTTTGGACTCCAAAAGATTGATATACTAATTTGAACAGTAAATAAGAATACGTCACCCTCTTCTTTCAGCCTCCATACACTTGCCTTGGATAGTGCCTCTGAACCATAGCCTTTGAACACTCCCTTCCTGGATGAGCTTGTCCTCCTAGGAAGAACTGTCTTC
The DNA here is from genome assembly GCA_000404065.3 of Pinus taeda. NCBI lineage: Eukaryota > Viridiplantae > Streptophyta > Pinopsida > Pinales > Pinaceae > Pinus > Pinus taeda. The sequence goes on from APFE030345640.1 coordinate 269,650, forward strand.
CTCCTTGACTTCCTGCACAACTCTTGCTGAGAAGGTCACAGAAGGTAGTTTGAACTTCTCTGCCTTGACCATTGATCCAAGGTGGCTCAAACAAATGTGAAGTTACAACTACTTCATAAAATTTTCATTTGTACCTGTTTGACATACTGTCAATAATAACAGAATTACATACAAAAATTGGATGGCCTAAACTCCTGCTTCAACAAAAGAAACAAATTTCACATCTTGTGAACACCTCCATGTCTTTACATCTGCATACAAATGATTGACTAGATAACAAGCTAATAAAACATGCATTTAAAACAATCAACCCTTCAAGTCAAGCATGTAGAAAAAGAGTCCTAAAGTTCTTTTTCAAAGATGAAACACTTCATCATTATCTCCATCTTGGAGACCAAATCAACTTTTCTCAAGTTGATATTGCATTACATGCATGCTTAAAAACAAAGCATTTAACCCTTCAAGTTAATTACACATACATGTTCAAATAAAAGGAACTCATCAATGTTCCTGTGTTCATGCATATCATGCTTATGCATGCATTTCATCCTTCAACTTTCGCTTAACTACAATGTAATTTCGAAGCTGAAATGAATTATAATGTTGTAGCAATAAAGTGAGTCTCCTACTCAGCTTTTCCATTCACCTTCTTGGTAAAAACCTGCAACTCGCATCTCATTAACAAAGAAATTCAAATAGATGCATATCAATAGACATGCAATCTTAATTGGATAAGAACTCTAACCATTTCTTACCAATCCATTTCAAAGGTCCTTCCTTTGTCTACACATCAGCATCAACATGTGAATCATCCTGAAACACATCATTTATGGAATATTTCTTTCCATTTTCTCTTTCCACCTTCTTCAAGTTTTGTGGAAGCATTGTTGGATTCAGAGTCCAACATTTTGCAGCAATATGTCCTTTCTTATGGCAGTAAGTGCAACACATGTGCATCTTCTTGACAGCATGATTTTCCTTGTCCAGTGGACCTTTGGCTCTTTGCTTCTTTTCCTTCAAAAGTTTCTTGTATGTGGCCATTCTCTTCCAACATCTAGAAACATTATGGTTATCCCAACCACAAAAGGAACATGCAATTCTTTTCCAATGCTTATATGGAAATTTACCATGCTTTACATAATCAAAAGGAATATGATTAGAACCAGAATTATACCTTTCTTTTTCACCTTTATTACCTTCTTGAGGAGGTGAATTGAATGAAGAAGTAGCTCCCTTTGGAACACCATCAATCTCTTCAACGGTTTCAGAGATTCCACAACTCTCTGGTTCAAGCATATGCTGATATACACCTTTCTACAAAGTATGCTTCACACTATTGCATTCCCCAAGAATAAAATCTTCACAATCTTGAGGTAGAAGACCTGAAATGAAACTCCTCCTTGGAACTTTTTCAATGGCCTTCCTGGCAGCTTTGGAACTTTCTCCATAAGATTGTCCATAGCCAAGACCCAAATACTTAGGCCTTTCCTCAACCATTATTGGCTCAACAATACCATGTGCATGTTTGCCCAAGACTTTTCCTTCATAGCCCATCTTGGACATTAACTTGGAACCTATGCTTCTGGTATATTTTTCAAAAGCACCAATATAAACATTCTTAGAAGAATTTGAAGACAAGCAGGAATTGTTTACCTCTTCTTCAAGCAGATACTTGAATAAGGCTACTTTTGCGACAAAGAGATGTGTCTCCAACTCATGCATCCTTTCCATATCCATATTTGCAATATGAAGTTGCCTCTCCATTCCCTGCAATTTGTCAGAAAGCAACTGCTTCTCTTCCTTCATGGAATTCAACTGCTCTCTAAGTATGATGCTCTTCCTTCCATCCTCATACATTTCTCTCACCATATCCATCATGGTGAACAAGTATTGCTTCTTGTCTTCATCAAAGAATCTTGTGAAGGAAGAAGAATTTGAGGACTCACTTGTAGAAGTTGTCATTATCAAAATGAACAAAAGAACTTCAAACAAGATTGACAAAGAGCTTATTCAAGCAACCTTTTGCAACAAACCTCTTGTGCTTCAAGGACTTCTTTGAGGTCCTTTGGGATAAGAAGAATGCCTTCAGCCATTCTTCCTTCTTGTCCTTTCCTGGACTTAGTTATCAATAGCTTTCCCTTCACCTCTGCAAACTCAAACAACAGTCAATTTACAAACAATCAAACAATCAATCCTTGACTGCTTGAACACCTTCCAAGTCAAACAAGCATATAGATCTAATACCACTTGCACCATGATACCATTTGCTTCATGATACCACCTCCTTCATGATACCACCTACTCTGGTATAACTTAAGCTTTGATATAACCTTCTTTGAAGGTGGGGTTAATCAACCTTTGGGCTCTGATACCACCTAATCTGAAATGGGGCACTAAAGGCTTCTTGTCATGCTTACAAGAACCTCTCCCACTCCAAAGCTTATATATTCCCAAGAACTATGCTTATGATTGATAATTTCGGAATTAAAAACTGCTTGAAATAGGTGTATGCTTGTGTTTGCCTTTAACTACTTAATTGCCTTAAGTTTATTTGCTTATGCTAATGTAAAACACACATAACAGTAAATGCAACAAATAAAAAAACCATAAAGACAACAAGTTTAATTAGGAGTTCACCCTGATATCTTAGGCTATTTCTCCATGAGCTCTAGTCAACTCAACTAGGCTCTTTGGGATTATGGCTTAAATTCTCTTACAAGTTCCACACTCAACTCCAATGGTTTACAACTGAACCATTGGGCTTAGAATGCCATCTTATCTCGCTGCTTGTCCTTTAGCTATAGACAGATATAGGATTCTCTGGACTTGACTCCTTCAGTCAGTGAGCTTCTTGAACTTCTGGCCTCTCTGACTCCCTCAAAATTCTGTATTGTCTCTGGAATCCTTCTTCTGTCTTTAGTACAACAATCACCAGCAACAGCTTGATCATTTCGATCTCTTTGTTGTTCTAAACTTCATTGCAGCTTCATGGCTCTTTAGAAGTCCATTTGAGCTCTCTCGCTCTATAGCTTTGCCTCCAACCTCTGGTGGCTATGCCTTTGTCAAGTGCTCTAGGTCCGTGGCTCTTTGAGCTTCCCTTTGAGCATTCACTGAGCCTTTTTCTGTGCACGAGCCTTCCTCACTCCGCAAACTACCCTCCTAGCACATACTGAGCTTTCCCTTTGGATTCCTCAGCGTTCAAATAGCTCTAGGCATCTCTGAGTTGCCTCTGCACATTACTCTCGGCCTGTCTGAATCTGTTGCGCTCAGCTCTCTCGAAGAAAGACCTTCTCTGGCCTTTGAGGAATCCCCCGACTCTGCGGCTTCCATCCGTTCCTCTGTCTCCAATTATGAGGAATCATTCCTTTCCGTCTCTGTGGCTCTCTACGTTTTCCATAACGCATTCTTGTTCCACAATGCCCCCTGATAGCGTGGCACAAAACGCTTTAAGTATAGGAGCAGTTTTCAATTGAAAATGAATCGGCAGCCTTTCTCCTGCAGAAATCCCACTTTCAAACACGTAACATAATACACAAGAAAACTAATGAAAACCCATCATGGGGCATTTTACCGAAACTCAAATAATATAGAATCGCCCCTATAAACCTATCGGGTCTGTGTTCTTCATCGCTCATCACAAATCACATCGCATATGGCCAAACACCAAATACACAGGAATACACTGAAAATCTGAAAATCTGGACTTCAAATAATGTGCAATCCTATCGGGTCCATGCCTTTGTCTCCTATCACAATTGCAACAAGCAAGAGCCCCGGTTCATGAACTTAAGACCATAGCAATGCGATATTCTGCCTTTAATCCTCCACCGTTCGATCAAGATTGAAATCCAACGGTCAATATGCGATCACCTCATCACTCATTGCACTATTGCAAGTCACCACCTCATCGCATGTTGTCACTTGACACCTCCGAAATGCGACTAGCGATCAATTCTTGACCATCGATCTGGCTCATCGACCCGACGGTCGATATGCGATCGCACATCGCATATCGCAAATCATCCAGCCAGGCCTCTTTCCTTTCAAATCTATGATCCGATATGTCTTAAGGATCTGAAAGGGTTCTAGGCTACAGAATATAGTTTTTTGGGTCTACTTCCATATCGCTCTATCATAATCACTTTATCGCTCATCGCAATATTGGCATATCGCCAATCGGCCTACCCAGAGGTTCCAATATCATATGTAAGCCTTTCTCCAATTGCGATATGTCGGAGATCGCTAATCGGGGATCCTTAAGGACTGCTGCTCTGCCCTTTAAAATTGCAATGCAATATTTACATATAAAGCCTTAAGCCCCTTTTAATAAGGATTTGCCTCCTTTTTCTAAGGATAATGGGCAAACTTCTTTTTGTGATAACTCCTTCATCCAGAGTCCATTTTAGCCCATTCAAATTGCGTTAGATTCGAAATGAAGAGATATATGCAATGAGACTATTTCCAAGAGCATCCCTTGACTTTCATTTTTCCTCTGTGAGGAAAATTCATAGACTTAGAATTCTATGTTAGATCCATTTTGGATCAGTTCCCCAACCTCGTACTCCTTGAACAACCTATTCTGATACGCATAGCTCTTCTTCCTATCCTATGCTGCTTTCAAATTCTTCTTGATTATGTGCATTTCCCACCCCATGTCTGCCAAAATTCTGGTCCAACCAACACCCTATTAACTAGATCACTCAAACAGACTCATCTTCAAAGATTCCTGATACCCATTGTTATAGGCGAACTCTACTAGTGGAAGATACTCTTCCCACTTTTGTTGATGATGCATCACGTAAATCCTCAACATGTCCTCCAATATCTTGTTGACCCTCTTTTTCTATCCATCTATATGTAGATGGTAAGTTGTACTAAAGGCCAACTCTGTGCAGAAACTTGCAAATAACTCCTTCCAAAACTTGGAAGTGAACTTTGCATCCCTATCTAACACATTCTTCTTTGGAAATCCATGCAGTCTAACCACATCTCTAATGAATACTTGTGCTACATCGCTAGATGAGAATGTAGACTTCACTCGAATGAAGTGTGCAACCTTCGTCAACCTGTCCACAATAACCATGATGGAATTGTTTTGTCTCATTGTCCTTAGCAAACCTGTGATAAATTCCATGGAAATGACTTCCCATTTCCACTCTGGAATTGCAATCGGCTATAGCAATCCACCTGGATGTTTACACTCTACCTTCACCTACTGAAAATCCAAACAACTAGCCACAAACTTTGTTACATCCTTCTTCAAATTTGGCCAATAATAGAATTTGTTCATTGTTGTCAACGTCTTCTGATAGCCTGGGTGACTTGAATATGGTTTCGCATGAAACTTACTCGAGATCACCTTCTTGGGCTCACTAATCTCTAGCACATATATCCTGTCTCTAAATCTGATCAATCCATCTGGCGTGAGCCAATAGTCCACATCATGTTCACCTGCATTTGTACCTGTATCTCTACCTATACCACTACCTGTACCTGTACTCTTCTACAAATTGTGCACAATCTCCATATACCTGACATCCTGTTGACCTACCTGCAAGATCTTATCCTGTAATTTTGTCTCATACGAACTCATAGCTACTATATGATTTACCTGTATCCACCAGCTAAGAGAATCTGCGACCTTGTTATCCATTCTTTTGATGTATCTGATCTCAAAATGAAACTCACTAATTGTGGCCATCCATATAGCTTGCCTAGAATTCAGATTCGGTTGGTCAAATAGATACCTCAATCCACTGTGATCACTCATCAATATAAACCTCCTGCCAAGAAGATAGTGCCTCCACATCTTCAATGCATGTGTGATCACTGTTAACTCAAGATCATGTGTCAGGTAGTTTTTCTTGTGCTCATTCAATTTTCGTGACTCATAGCACACTACCTATCCTTCATGCATAAGGACTCCACCAAGTCCTCTCTTATAACCATCTGTGCATACCACAAACTCTTTGTCCAGATCTGTGATCTTTAACACCAGAGCATGTGTCAACAATTGGTTAAGCTGCTCAAAATTGGCCTCACACTCCTCTGTCCATTCAAACTTCTTACCTTTCCTCTGCAATGATTTAATAGGATAAGCAATCTGTGAGAAGTTCATGATGAACCTCCTGTAGTAACCTACTAACCCCGTGAAAGATCTCACCTCATCCACATTCATGGGAGTTTCCCACTCCATGATAGCCCTTATCTTTTCTGGATTTACTGTTATGCGATCCTTGGAAACAACATGTCCCAAGCGATGCACCTATGTTTGAAAGAAGTTGTACTTTCTAATCTTGGCATACAACTGATGCTCTCTTAGCAATCTCAACACTGCTGCTAAATGTTGGGCATGATCTTCTTCATTCTTGGATTATATGAAGATGTCATCAATGAATACAATAACAAACTTGTCCAAATAAGGAGGCAACACACTATTCATAAAACAAATAAATGTAGTTGGGGCATTAGTCAAACTGAATGGAACTACAAAAAACTCATAATGCCCATACCTGGTCTGGCAATTTGTCTTGTAAATGTCCTCTTCCTTGATGTGTACCTGATGGTATCCTGATCTCAAATCAATCTTCGAGAACACTTCCGCTCCCTTCAACCGATCAAACAAGTCATCAATCCTCAGCAACAAATACCTGTTCTTGATGGTCACTTTATTCAACTTTTTGTAGTCAATGCATAATCTGAGAGTACCGTCCTTCTTTTTCACAAACAATACCAATGCGCCCCAAGGTGATACACTTGGCCTAATTTATCCCTTGTCAAGCATTTCTTTCAACTGCAACTTTGACTCTACCAACTCAAGTGTGCTCATTCTGTAAAGTGCTTTCAATGTTGGTACTGCCCCTGAGACCAACTCAATAGAAAAGTCTACTTCCCTGTGAGGTGGCAACTCTGAAATCTCCTTAACTTTATGCACTGCAAATAACACACACCCTTTCTTGTGACTTCTCTTTGCCTACATAGTTGTCACCATCCTAAATGATGTGGATTTCTTCTTTCCCTATAAGACTCTTGGTTCTCCATTGTCATCCAAGCACTCAATGGATTTATCATAACAATCCACCTTGGTCCTATGAAGGTACAACCAATCTATGCCAAAGTACATATTGTACAATCCTAACAGTAGTACATTCAAATGTGTTGCGGTAGGCATACCATTCAAATCAAATACACAAGCTCTTACCCAATGATGAACTTACTTCTTTGTAACTGTAGCCAACTGCATTAACCAAGACTTTGCATGCACTTATTTATTCAAACTACACTTATCTAACAAGTCAAGACTAACATAACTATAATTAGATCCAGAGTCAATCAAAATAGAAACAACCTGATCACAAATCTTACTGTCCATCTCAATGATAGGTGCCTGATGGTATTTCTTCCTCTTATCTAGTGCTACATAGATACGAGGAATGCTCTAACCAACATCCCCAATAGTTTGCGCCTCCTGTGCACTATATATCTGAGGCCTACCACCCTGAGTCTCTGGACAATCTCTCTTAATATGTTCCTTACCACATGTCCAACACTCCAACCGTCAAGTACCATCACCTCTATGTTGTTTTTGTGACCCTGCATTGAACTTCTTTTGTGGTGCCACATTTTCTTTCTCTTCTGCATTATGAGGCCTTGCTCTTTTTGGTTTCTATTTACCTTTACATTTATCTTTCCCTTTCCATCCTTATTGAGATTCATTCTTACGCTTTGACTACTCATAGAAATGCTTCAATTTCCCAATAACTTCATCAAGTGACCAAGGCTCATCATACTTAAACCGATCTCTAAATTCTAATGGAAAACCACTAACAAATCATTGAAATTTAGCCTTCTCATCTTTAAGATATGGTACATACCTCAATGGCTCCAGTAACTTGGTCGTATACTCCTCATTTATTATCGATCCTATATTTAGTTCATAGAATTCTTTGGCCATACTGTCATAGTACCTTTCTGATAAGTAATTCTTCCTCAAAAGCCTCATAAACTCATGCCAACTCAAGTCCTCTATCCTGATGTCTCTGACCCGCTTCACATCTTCCCACCAAATATCTACTCTACCTCTTAGGCTGAAGATAGCTACTCTCACCTTCATATTATCTATGTAATTATGAAACTCAAAGAACTTCTTCATCCCAAGTATCCAAGACTCTGCATCTTTAGTTAAAACTAGGCCACATTAGTCTAAAACAATAACCCAAGAATGGAGGACCTAGAATGGAGGACAATCACAGGTTTGAAGAAGATTTTGTGGTAAAATTCTAGGGCTAATGTGGACTCTTTTGAAGCCCTAACGAGGACCGAGAGTCTTCCAAAGATTGTCTATAACTTGAAGTGTCATCAAGGGAAAATCACATCATCCTTCAAGGTATGTGTTAGACTTTTGTGTTGATTATTTTTGGACATATTGTAAAGCGCTTATGTATAGGTGATGTCACACCCTCCTCCCACATCTACCTAAGTAATTGGTCAACCAAGGTAAATATGTGATGAGAGGCCACTATAATGGGATTAAACCTCCTAGATGACCATAGGGATGCAGAATCAATGGAAACACACCACATAGACCTTCCACATCAGCAATATAATTCCCAGGAGCCAACCCAACCACTCAGGTAACCAGCCCCTGAGACCAACTAAAGTTTTAGACCATTAAACCTCTAGACGCTCCCTTGATATGGACAAGCATGCGTCGAGGAGGCTCTAGACACTCCCACGGCATGGGTATGCATGCATCCAGGGACTTTTCTACCTAGTGTTGTGCCTGCATCTCTGGGATTTGAGCCACTTTTTCAAGCCCAGAGCCCAGGTCACTGCCCATAAAAAAATGACACTTTCAGAACTAAAAGATAACAACATATCAATGATGCAAATGAAATTACTTGAACAAGGACTTGAATGGAGCCCTAATAGCCATGACAGGCATTTCGGCAAACATGTCACAAATATATAACATACAGGTGTAAACAACAGATCTGAGCATGGGGGTCTCATACTTATCTGAGAATCTCTAAGAAGCATTGTTCCCTTATCTCATTAGTTGCATTATTATCTATTAGGACATAGATAGATTATTCATTCATTTACAAATCAAAACGTGAGGAGATCCATACATCATCGATATCATAAAACATGCTTATAATCAACATAATAACAATAGAAATATCAAAGATACATCAACCATAAAATCCACATATATATTTACACATAAGATACCAAGGAAAGAACCTCTTATTAATGAATGCAAATGCCAACCCAGGATGAGACTACCACTTTCCACTCAACCATAGAATGAATGAGCCAATTCTCTCTTCAGCCATTCACCCCCGTGCCATATTCCAAGCATGAATGTGGGACTCAAACCAAAAGAACCAACGAGGGCATCTTGAGGCTAAACCACGTCACCCTTATCAATAGAAACTAGACTTTACCACAACCCACACCTGATCACTAGGGACAAACAATAAACATGTAATAACAAGTTTTACCATTATCTCCACCAGATCACTAGATAAAAACAAGCATGGATTCCATTGGATTTCTCCACCTACATCATGAGGAATTTTCCTGTCTCCTAGTCTCTCAAGGTTTACCACATATCCCATCCCGAGATTACTAGGCCTGATGGAAAGCACCCACCTTTAGGATTTACCATATATCCCGTCATTCACCAATCGAGGATTCCCAAGCCCATGAGTTCTATTATTCAGAGATCCAACTCACTAAGCTTTGAATCCATCTGGCAATCCAACTCGACCAAGACATGAGAACCCCATCACACCATGGTTATTCAGAAATGGCAAGGCTAGGCTGAAAACACTATCACACCTGGAAAAACCCATGCCATAACAACAAATAACCACATGCAATACCATGCATGCCAAATCTAGTAAAGGAAAACACATGCAAATTGATACTTGCAAATAATCACGTTGTAGTTTCTTGATCCTACTCTTCCTTTCTTTCTCCTTCCTTCCTCTTGCCTTCTTTTCCTTTTTGATCCAATGCCAAAGTGCTCCAAGAAAAATCAAAGTGTCCAAGAGTGAGAGAGAGAGAGAGAGAATAGTGAGAGCACTCCAAAAATGAACTGACCAAAGGTACCAACTGATCTTCAAAAGCCTTTTTATTATTGAGGCCTCTAATTTCTTCATTTTCCATCATTTTCCTTCATTTTCCTCCTCACATAAAACCTCTAACCTTTCACCTCCATTTTCTCCTAATTTCCATTGTTTTCATAAATAAATGTGACAAAAATGCCATTTTTCCTTTCCAAAGCCTTTGTCATTGTTGTTTCCAATTTCCTTAGTCATAATAAACCAATAAATACCCACACTATGATGTTTTGCCCAAGATTCAACTTGGAATAAGTGTGCCATCCACCGCGGTTATTATTTTGCTTTTATTAACTTTTATTACATGGAATTTTCACCATAGTTTTTATAGAACCCTCCCCCTTGGGGGACACCGTCCTTGGTGTTCAACCACACCTATACCTCAACAAAAACGCTAAAAGGAAAGCATACTGCCCATGGAGCTCTATAACATGCTTGATGCAATATTTACAATGATCTCCCTATTGAGAAGCAAACCAACATGACAACATAACAACATAATAACATAACACCCATACCGCTTATTTGGGATTTATAACATAGCTCATGGAAGTATTTACATCCATATACATATGTACCTAGACCAAACACCACCAAAACATGTACCAAAACATATACCAAACATCATACAAAAATCGCTTTACCCCAATTGGAAAACAATGAAGGATACATAGCCTGCATCTGATCTAACATCTCCCATGTAACTTCCTCGGGCCTAAATTGCTTGATTTCTTGGTTCTGGAGCATGAGAACCTTTGTCTGCAATATATACTAAGGATATGGCTGTAATTCTCCATCTAGCTCCACCTGCAATAAAAACCAATCAATCACATGATCAACATCTTTAACATACTTCTTAAGAAATGACACATGGAAAACATCATGGACTTTTATTGTCGGAGGCAGTGCAAGTCGATAGGCTACTGGCCCGATCCTCTCAATAATATTCAACGGTCCACAAAACCGAGTTGCTAGCTTGGCACATGACCCTATTATCACTCAGAAGTCTTCCCAAGAAGCTATAGAAAAAGGAATAATCTGAGGTAACCACAAACCTAATCTTTTAGACTCGGGTTCTAGCCAACCTAAGTCCAGAGAGGGCTCTCTCTTTATAATTTAACTTTGTTTTGGGTAGGATTTTAGGCTAGTTATTAGTGCTCATGATGTTTTGTTTTGATTGGGTGGTGGACTTAAGAAAACAAATGGGAAAAACAAGTATTCAGGCTATTGGGCTATGGATTTAATCAAAGAGTGGCTTAACTAGATCAAATCAATTACTAAAGTAAGAGTTCACAGGGCAGGCTAGCACAGTAAAAAGAAAAGCTGCAGGTTCAAATGGATGAGGTAGTCCTAACTAGGGTAAAGGGCAATGAAGAATCCTTAAATCAGGATTAAGATGAAGAAAAGAAGGATGATCAGTAGCGAAGGGCAACTAAGAATCCTTTACTATGGACCAAAGGGGGGAAACTACAGAAGTAAGGGAGCAATTAAGAATTCCTAGACCAACATAGTTTAGTAGAAAACAATGAGAAAGTAAACAGTTAAAACAGAGAGCATTTAAGCTAATTCTAAGATATCATTCCTTGTTTACTCTTTAGAGTTCATAAGAGACACATGTGAATATTTATAACATGGTGAGAAAACAATAATTAAACGTGAAGAGATAATACTTATTTTATTCCAACTATGCACAAGAATCCAGTGAAATGTCTTTAGCTTTATTTCATGACCCAGCAAAACCAGTCTAGTCTTGAATACAATAGCTCCTTGGCTCAATATAAAATGTCTACAGAAATGTATTTTAATCCACCCTAATTACTTCAATTTGTGAATTATTTATACAAAAAATGTTACAAAATATCTCATAACAATATGAGAATTATTCTAGGAAACCGAAAATATCTTCAAGCATGAAGATAGAGACAGATGGAGAACTGTTTTCTTGTTGTCCCTTTTATTGTGATTGTGCTGGCTATTGTAATTTAGATTTGGCTCTTTCAGTTGCTTGATACTTCTGTGTTGGAATCACTTTATGTCTTCTACCTACTAATACTCTTTACCTACTACACTTTGACTCTGTTTTACCTAGCTGCCATATAGATTTACTGCAGTAACTTTATAGTAAATCTGTTAGTTTCATCCACCATTCACTTTCAGGTAATGTCATCCTTATCATATTTCTATATATTTCGTTAGCTTCAGTATACTTGGAAAAAATTTTCCTATTAACAAACAAGTGCTTTACCTCATGCTCTAGGAAAAACAGATTTTCTAGATTATCATATAATACCTTTCCAGTGGGCAGGGCTTTTATCCCTGAAGTACTAGATTGGTTGCTGGCCAACTTGTTTAGTCTCTCAACATAATCATCCTGGGTCATTAGCTTTTCATGTATTACCATAGGACTAGGAAGTCCTTTTTCTCTTAAAATGCGAAACTTTTTCATAAATCTATCAATGTCAGCTTGGATTCTTTGGCATTTTTTCTCAAGACTGAGCATAAGGTTCCTCTTGGTAAGAATCTTCTTGATTTCTATGATGGTTCTTGTTCTATCTTCTATGCCCAGTTCATCCAGCTGATAATTATTTCTGCTATTCAAAAATGCTATCAATTGGTTGGCCTATTCAAGCTTGTCTCCCAATTCTTCCATTGTCTTGTGAATTGCTTCTGTAGCCACTTTTACTAGTTCAGTTTGCTTAAGAATTACTTGAATAGAAGGCCAAACATCATTGACAGAGTCAATGATGTTGGCCAAAAGAATTTCCTTTATATCTCCTAGTGGTTGTTGCAATGTTAAGTCCTTTTCAAGGACTTTTATTCTTTCTCCCATTCTTTGATTCTTCTGAGCTTCTTTCTTCTGTTGTATTTGTGCAAGTTTGCAGTCAGTTTCCAAACTTGACACTTTTTCTCTAAGCTTTTTGAGCTCAATAGCCTGGATGGTCATTTCCTCCATGGCTTTTACCAATTCATCTATCTTTTTTGTGGATGTCCCTGTGCTTGTAGATGTACTTGTAACTGGAAAAGTTGTAGCTGGTGGAACTGTTGGTGCTAAGGAAGCAGCCAATGTGGAGGGCACTACTGTAGAGACTATAGGAATTAGAATCTGAGGAATGGTGGCCAATTCACTCTGTCTAGATTGTATCAGTTTATCCAGCTCTTTCTCTGTTTCTTTTAGTTGTTCATTCAGCTTTAGAACTAAGTCCATAAGCTCTTCCTCCTTCCGAGTTTCCAACACTTCAGCTGTCTGGGGATGATGCAGAGGAGGAATTTTGAGCTGCTTTTTCAATGCAACTATGTCATCATTTTTCTTTTTAATAAGCTTTTCTCCAGCTTTCACATCCTTAGGATCATGCCCCAGTTCTATGACTAAGTCCTCTAAGGACTTTATCCTGGTATCCTTAGCCTGTGAAGAGGCCTTCTCTAACTGGAATTGCGTTGATATATTATTCAGTGAATTTCGGAGTTGGCGTGTTGCAATGGCCTTGCTGGTTAAGGTGGAATAGACAATTTCCCCAGTCTACTTGTGTAATTCTATTTGGTCGATAGGATGGATATCCTTCGCCAATACTTCAAAGTCTGTCTTTAAGTAATCTGCTATTGACCTGGGCTGCTATGTAGTAGGCTTCATGAATGTCGACTACATTTTACCTTCTTTCACTTCAAAGGCTGACATTAGCCTTGTCTGATTAGTAGGAGCCATTTTAAGGTAATGTGCATAGCTTTGGGCCTTCAATCTTTCATTCCTGGCCTTTATTTTTTTGTATTTATCTCTAATGTCTTGGCTCTGGCTAGTTGGAGCCCTGAATGAGGATACTTCCATGCTCTATTGTCTCTCTATCATTTGAGCCTGTGAAGTGGAAGGTTCTTGTGTACCTCCAGAGGGAGTGGTCTGCCTGCTTTCTACTCTTTCTGTACCTATAGTTCTAGCTGTTTCTTCTGTGAACTCTTGTTCTGAAAATGGATTTAACCTTTGCCTCCTGACATAAGTTTGTGCAAGAGGTTTGCTAAAAGGAGTGGCCTCCTCTCTATCTCTCTTGGGATTCTTCTCCTCATTTAAAGGAGTCTGTAAAATAGGAGGATTACTCATGATATGTTCTAGCTGAGCCAACTCTTCTGATATCTCTGGCTGCTCTGATTCCTCTTGCTCTTGAGGTCCTTTTTATGTTGTTTTCTCACTGTGTCCCTGTGTTTCCCTTTGAGATTGGGATTCTCTTGGCACCTGTACAAAGGAATCTTCATCAATTCTTATTTCTAAATCAATCAACACCTTATTGACAACAACTTCTGTGCTATATTGATCTACTAGAGTATTCTCCACCCATTCTAGTTGATTTACATACTGTTCTATTTCAAGAATTCTGTGGTGGATATAAGGAGATAATTTGTTCTTTTGTCTCCTATTGTAGATGAACTCTAAAGGGTCATATCTCCATATAAAACTATGTTTCAGTTTCAGCCTTTGGAGGATTTCTTTTGCTTCCTTTCCTGCTTCCCTACTGTTACATATAAATGGGCCAAGATGATCTTTTATTCTGAGTTGTGCTTTCTTCTTGGCCTTCAAAAAATGTACCTCACCTAAATTAATCATTTGCCTGTAGTACTCCAGAGCAAAAAATCTCATGGGGAGGTATCTTGGCAGTTTCTAAGGTGCTAACTCACAACCATATATTTTGATTTCAATGTGATTTTGGTACAAGTAACAATCTCCCACTCTATATTGTTTGGACAACTGTAGGACCCTCCTGATATCTTCATTGATTCTGGGGGAGGACTTCCTAATAACATATTTGCCACTAGGTGCATAAAGAGATCTATGAAATCAGTATAAGAATATGAAGAGTCATATAGGTGGATTAACGAAGTCCATAAGACTACTGATCTAGGGTTTCCTCTGGTATCAAGCTTTTGGAGTGTGAATGGGAATTTATCAGCTTGATAGTACAGGAATAGATGATATAAAACTGATGAATATTTTAACACTCTTTCATTGTCCATCCTCATGAATTGATCATGCATCTTATCTGAAATGAACTTAGCATAGTCAAACATGATGGCAGGGGGCTATCCAGGAGTGTAAATGGACGTAAAGGCTATATAATTTCATCAACAAATTCACTTGTAGTCTGGCCTAACACACTGGATATCATTTCTATGATGTCTTGGCCAAGATCAGAGAATATGGTCGACATATATGGGGGAGGGTCCTTTGGAATGTATTGCTCTTCCCTAATGAAGGTCTGGAATAACTGAGCAAGTTTGATTGAGGTGAGTGTAGGGAATCTATTAAGCATGTCTCCAACAGAAAGGGGGGTTAGGTTTTGGTCTGGTTGCAACTGCAGCATTTCATTTATGGATTCAGCAGTGATGGTAAATAATACAAAATGGTCAGGAGTCATCACTACTCTTTGGTTGGGACTATAGTCCATATGGCAATAATGGATAATCTCTCGGAAGATATGAACTCTAGGGAATTGGTACTTGGGTAAACCTGATTCCCAAAGACCTATTTTGTCTGCATGGTTCAGGTGCTGGTCTCTGTACCTGCAGTATAATTTCAATGGGGATTCTTGGATAGAGGTATCTTTAATTTGGAAGTCTTTATCTGCCAAAGGGAGGTGGTCTAAGTCCCTGTGGGGAGTAGAAATTGGTAGGACATTCAACACAATTGGAGTAGCCATCCTTGGTTCTTGTGGTTTCAAAGATGGGGACGAAGGGTTTTTAGTAAAATTGGGGAAAATTATTCCAATTCAGAGTATTTTGGAGTTACTGGGCAACTATCTTACTGAATTACTTAGTAATTTAAAGCAATTGAGTCAAGGTTCGGGAATAAAACAGGGTTTCTCAATGAATTTGGGTAAATACCTGGTTTCGGCTCTAAAGGGATTGATGGGCGACTATGCACGGTTTGCAGGAAGCTCACGTGACTGAAAGGTGGTCTGGAGTTTCAGCAGCTTCAACAGGTTAGCAGTTGGACGTGGGTTGATCGTTACACGTACTCTGGTGCTTGCATGGAGATCTAAGAGGTCATTTTCACGATAAAACTAAAAACAATGAGTTTTTTAGTTTTATTTGCAAAGTCAACTGTTTTGGCGGGCACACAAGGAAAGGTACATTTAGCGTTAAGCAGGGGATGCGACATTTTGTCGTCTAGTGGGAAGCGGTAAGCGGATTCATTTTACACTGCTTTTGGGCTGGAGTGGTTTTGGGGGGAGGCCACCCGATGCCATTCATCAAGCGCCACGTAGCAGCGAGGTGAATAGTGAAACCACCCATATTGGGCGGGTAAAGGTCGGCCTTCGGAGGCCACCCAATATGATCGTTGTCTGTTGGATCAAAAGGGACCTGATCGTATGGTGATCGGGGTGGGGATTTGACATGAAGTTTAATGGAGGGGCCTGACGCAGGTTTAAGCGTGGCGGGATTAATTAATCGCGGATTATGGAGGCTTAATGACATTGGGGGTGATTTCATTGGCGGAGATAGATTATTAATTAACCACTGATTGATTAATTAATCTCTTTTACTCGGGGAGGGTTTTCGTTATTAATTAGCCGCTGATCGACTTAATTAACCCATTAATCATTCATTAATAAAGTTTATGTCTCAAACTTCGGGGATGAGATATTAAAATTAAAGGGATTTAATAAATACATACAGGAGAGAGTTATATTTCTTTTTTCAGGATTTAGTACATAAATTTAAAGTTAATATGAAATGAAAGCGGAAAATAACTTAGCGCTAAGTCAAATGTGTATTTATAATTTATTTGCTTTTATAAACACATTATAACCTAGGCTTAGTGTTATTTTTGTGGGTTTTTTCGGAAAAGGGGTTTGCTTGGGGGTGATAACTTTTCTAAGGTTTTATCCTTAGGGAAAACGGGTTTATTAGGGAAAACGAGTGAATTATGGAGGGGGTGAATGCTTTTGAGGGGACCTTTAGTACTTAGGACCTATAAGTTATTGGACCGAGGGTCCAGTCCCTCCAAAAGTCAGAGAAATGCTCTAAGCCCCTTTAACTTAAGGTTTTAGGTACTTTAAGGCTTTCCTTGGAAATTAGTTAAATGAAAAATGTAATGAATGAGGGAGGTTAATCAATTGACTTGGGTATTTTGGTAAATGCTCAATTTTCATCCATACTTAAGAAATTTGATGATGAAGTTAAATGATATGATCTTATCTAATCAATCATCACAATTCTGCAATCATTCAACTACTTACCCATCTACTCATCCTACCATTTTTTCTTCTCTTTATTAGGGTGCACTTAAGCTAGCAAACCCTTATCAAAACATTTTCTTTTCTTTTTTACAAAATTAATCTATCTAAGTCTAACCTTATTACATCCAAGGGCTCAGATTAATCAGTTGAGCTCCTTTTATTTACTCTACCCATCTACTTATCTGCCAAGATTAAACAATTTGGTCAGATTTTATTCTCTATCTCTAAGCATAAAATTGAAAACATGAAATAGCCAAGTTTAAACATTTTGACCATCCATGGATTGTGGCAAAGGTAACAAGTTGCACACAATATTTTTATTCTGCATTAAAAGTAAATTGTAGTGGCATTTTGACTTGCACACTTTCATGGTATTTTTTCTTTCTTGGGGTTCATCTTTTCATCTTTTTTGACCTTTTTTATTCTTTTTGTCCTTTGATTTTTCTTTTAGGACATACCCTCTTTACATTTTTTTTATTTTTTTTTATTTTTTGAATATGGAAAACATTTGCAGAATGCAAAGGTATGTACATATTACAGTTTTGATCTCTGTCATTCAAAAATTATGACTCCTATTAGTATAGGAACATAATAGTGGCTCCACTTGGGGATGGCATTTCCTGGTGAAATGTCAAGAACTAGTAGATCAATGGCCTTCTCAATTAATGTGATTTTACTCTGCAAATTTTCCCTTTTACTTTGCTGGTTTATTCATATTTATGACCGTGAAACTTTTGAAGCTTAGAGCCTTCTCTTCGGGCTTCAATCTTAAAATTACCATCCAATCAACACTAAACTTTGTGAAGAATAAAATATGTACAAGTGATTAGTGAAATTAGTGATTGGGATTATATAGTGCTTAAGCATTCGACCATTCATTGGTCCTCCTACTTCTACACCATCCAATTCTTTGAGTAAAAAAACATTATTACCTCTGAAAGCATAAATGATGTAAGGGTCTTTCCATAGGAAGTGAAACTTCCCATGTTTACCTTTATCCTCTCTTCTTAAGTCCCATTTCAAAACTTTATCTCCTAGATAGAAATCTTCTACATTGGTCCTTTTGTCAAAAGCTTTCTTGATTCTCTCCTGCACAACTTGGGATTTGATATACACTTCTTCCCTAATCTGTTGTAAGTGAATTGTCTGGTTGATCCTCCTTTGAATATCATTTGGCTCAATCTATGTTTCTTGGAGCAATTTCATCACTGGTGTTCCCAAGGAAGATGGGAAAACAATTTCCATTCCATAGACTAGTTAATAAGGACCGGTACCAATGGATTTCTTTGTGGTCAGCCTGTCTACCCACAAGGCATTTACTGTTCCAGGTTTTCTTGTTATCTTCCAACAATTTTTTGATGATATTCACTAAGCTTTTGTTGGAAGACTCTACTAGTCCATTTCCTTGGGGATAGTAGGCTATGGAATGACCCAGGGTTATGTGATATTTGTTGCAAAAATCAATCATCCTCTTTGATTTAAAAGCTGCTGCATTGTCTGTGATGATTTTGGTTGGGTAACCGAATCTGGACAGAATGTTGGCCTCAAGGAAACCTATTATGATAGTATCAATAGCTTGTCTTGAGGGTATGGCTTCTATCCATTTTGTAAAATAATATGTGGCAGTCAAGATCCATCTATGTTGGGCAAAGGAAGGGGGATGAATTTCACCAATGAAGTCAAGACCCCACTGTTGAAATGGCGTTTTAGTAGATATTGGTTTCAAAGGTAATGGTAATAGTTTTCTTTTTCCTTCAAAAATCTGACATTTGTGGCATGAGGTTACAAATTTATTTACATCAGAAAATAGAGTGGGCCAGTCAAAACCAACTCTTAAGATCTTATCAGTCTTCCAGTAAAGATGTCCCCCACAGTCACCTGCATGAAATTCCTGTAATATTTTGTCAGATTCTTCCTTTAACAAACAATTAAGAAGGATGCCTTCGTGATTTTTCCAAAATAAAGCATTGTCAATTATGAAAAACTTCAAATATTTCATTTTTAGGAACCTACTTTTAGTCTTGGATAACTCAGGAGGAGCTTGAAGATTTTGTAGAACGTATATAATGTCAGCATACCATGGTGAGTTAGTAAAGGCCTGGCTAATATGTAGAGTCGCCATCTCCTCGTCATTATCCAATTCTACAATGAAATTTATGTCTAGGGCCTGACAGTTCGATTCAGCCATGAGCTTGGCTAAACCTTGGCCTTTGATCAATTTTGTAGGTTTAATTTATAAGTCATATTCTAATATGGTAGTTATCCACTTCCCTCTCTTTGCATCTGGTCCATCCTGTGTTAGAATGTCTTTGACTACAGCATTGGGAACATAAGCTACTATATGAGAATACAAGATATAAACTCTGAAATCTTTAATAGCTTTAACTAGAGAAAAAGCTTGTTTTTCCATTATATTATACTTTAAAGGTGCATCTCTCAGGGCTTTACTAAAAAAGGCTATAGGCTGCTCAAAACCCTAATCATTTTTCTGCAGTATGATTGCAGCAATTGTATGTTCTGGGGCGAAAGAAAAAATGATGAAACCCCTATCAAACATTGGACTGATGAGCACTGGTGTTTGTGTTAAGGCTAGCTTTACATATTCAAAAGACCTTTTAGCCTCTACATTCCATTTAATAGTCGAATCTTTCTTTAACATGTTGTTTAGTAATCTAATTAGTTCAGCTAAGTGAGAGATAAATCTTCTCAAAAAAATTGTTTTACCTAAAAATGCTTGTAGTTCTCTAATGTTCCTAGGATCTGGTATCTATAAAATAGCTTCAATTCTTGTTGGTATGATCCAGATACCATCTTTGGAGATTATGTGGCCTAGTAATTTTCCCTCTTCCAACCCAAATAAAGATTTTTTAGGATTCAGAGAAATTCCATACTTCCTACATTTGGTGAAGACCTGTCTGAGATGATCCAGGTATTGCTGATCTGATTTAGAGAATATTGTGATATCATCTAAGTATATTACCAGGAAGTCATGAATTTCCTTAGCAAAGGCTATGTCCATTGCTCTTTGAAAGGTGGTCCCTGCGTTTTTTAACCCAAAAGCATTTTCACATACTTGAAAGTGCCCCATGGAGTAGTGAATGTAGTTTTTGCATGATCATCTGAGGTGGACTAAAATCTGGTTATAACCAGAAAACCCATCTAGCAGTGAGATTCTGGTTGAACCTACTACCCTCTATAATATGTGATCCATTTTAGGAAGAGGGTAGTTATCCTTGAGTGAAACTTTATTTAAATTCCTAAGGTCAACACACAGTCTAGTTTCGCCAGTTTTCTTTCTTGTAGGTACCAAATTAGAAACCCAATCTGAGAATCTAATTGGTGCAATAATCTTAGCTTCATACATTATTTTGATCTCTTTTTTAATAGAAGACAATAGAACAGGGTTAATCCTTCTAAGCTTCTGTCTAAAAGGATTCTAGTTTTCTTTTAAGGGAATGGTGTGTTGTATTATGTTGGTATCATAGGACTTAAGATCCTCATAATTCCAAGAAAAAACGTCTTGGAATTCCTTTAACAATTCTATGTATTTCACTTGTTCATTGGGAGGTAAAGACTTTGAAAGTTTTATCATTTTGGGATCTTCTTCAGAGCCTATGTTACATTCCTCAATGTCTGATTTTAAGGGTTCCATTTTTGGCTTTTTAGGGACATCATTTGAATCAAATAAGTCCTCCAAAGGAGTTAATCCTTTGGGCAAAATTTGTCTTTAAGATTGATGACTTCGGATTCTTCATCGATTGCTTCATCAATTTCCATTTGTTTTAGGTTTCGAATATCTGATTTTGTAAACTTTGTGGGATGGAAACTATCTATCTTTTCATCTTCTACTTTGTTAATTTCTATTTTATCAGGGTAATCAAAATCTAATGTTATGTTTGTGTCTATGTTTACATTTACAAATTCATCATCTAAAGTTAGAAAATTGTTAATTTGTTGATCATTATTGAACACTTTCCAGTTCTTTAAATTGTCAGGGATAGCAGGTCTATCCCTAACCTCAGCAGTGTATTGATGGTTGGGCTGAAATGGCAACTTGTAAGTACTAGCAAACATCGCTAAACTATGAGCTTGCATATTGTGTTTTCTTGGAATAACAACAAGCTTGGTTTCTAAAAAAGTATTTAGTATTTCTACAATTGTTCCTCTATAAAATCCTAACCTAGGATCCCTAGTCATATAAACAACGTTAATTTGTTTTATTACCAACTCAAAATCTCCCATAATAGAGACTCTTATGGCTCCTAACCTTTTGACCAATTTCAGACCTAACAGAAGTACTTCATACTCAGCCATGTTGTTTGTACATTTAAAGTTCAATCTGTAGGCATGACCCTCTAAATGATCATTTTCTAAGTTGTAAATCCATACTCCTGCTCCTGCACCTAGTTTTTTTACTGACCCATCGAATTCAAGATGCCATAGAATTTCATGTTCATAATTCTTACTGTCCGGGGGAACAAAATCTTCTTTGACTAAAGTATCTAGGTCATCTTTATTATCTCAAATCTCATGAATTTGGACACTTTGATTATCTTTTGCTACTGGAATTCTTTTGGTTCTGCTGTGATGTTGTCTGAAGTATTTTCTTGGTTAGATTCAGCATTGTAAAGAATGAAAGAATCAATATCGGAATGCATTGAATATATAGGAAATGGGTACTCACTACATACTGCATCAGAGTCTCTCTATACAGTTTTTTGGGATGTCCAAAGACTGATATGGTAGCATACGACATGTCAAGTTGCATACATCCCTGGAGTTTGGCACCCCATGATCTAGACAACAACATACCATATTTAGGTGGTATATCAGCAACAACTATGTTCATAAGAATGGTCTTAGCAGGGTACTGCACTAGGGAAACACACAGTTCTTTTATAAGTCCTAGGCACTTAACTTGGCTTGAATCAAATGAAAACAGGTCCTTGTAAGGTCTAGTGATATCCAAGTTTAGCTTCTCCATAACAGATTTAGGCATAAGATTGTGTGAAGCCCCAGAGTCCAGCATGGCATTATGTAGGTTTTTATCTTGGATGTTAAGGCTAATGTAGAAGGGTGGTATCCCTCCTTCCACTAGTTTTCCATTAACATCAAGACCGAAAATTAACTCAGGTTGATCATCAAATGGGTTAACAGAGTCTTCATTTTCAACAAAGTTTAAAGATTTACTTATTTGAGATCTGTAAGTTTCATACTTAACCAGTTCTATTAAAGGAACTGAGATTTTAAGTTTGGCCACCTCTACTCCCAAATTGAAAGGCAGAGGAGATTTGTCTGTTTGAACATTTGAAATCTTAGCAACAGGTTTTGGAGTAGTTTATTCTTCTTTTTCAGTGTTTGGAGTCTTTTTAATTGGATTTTCTAATATAATTTCTAGAGACTGTTCCATTGTTTCCTTGAGGGGAACTGAAGTGGAAGGTTGCTTATTAGAAGGTTGGTCGTTGGTTACATCTTCAATGGTGGGACTGGGAGGGTTCTGATTTGGTCTAGAAAGGATTTGTAGAGTTTTTGTAACTAGAGCAGCTTTTGCTTTCTTAGGTTGATTAGGCACTGTTTTCTTGTTTTGGTCTGGAAAATCAGTTTTCTTTTTGCTCCTCAAATTGTACTGTTTATGCACTTTGAAGATAGCAGAATCATACCCTTGCTTGTAGTCAAAAGATTCTCCAGTTTGGATCTGTAACTGCTAAATCATGTATAATTCCTGATCATCCTAAGTCAGAAAGATAGTTTCTTCATCATCTAACCCCATTGAGTTGATTTGGGTGTCTAGCTCAAGGTCCTTTTGATGGGAAGTTTCAACATAGTTCTCTTGGAAAGGAGGTCTAATGTTCTGATCAGGCCCATTTTTACCAGTACTTTGGTTTTGGTTCTTCCTAAAGTTTGGATTCCTTACTGGAGATGCCTGTTGGTTATCCCAGTGAGGTTTCCTTTCAATTTTTTCTATCTTGTCCATCAATTTTTCCATTCCTTTAGCTAAAGAATCCATTTTTTGATCAAAGGGTGAAGTTTCATCTGTCAGGGGTGTTCTCCTTTCGTTTCTAACCCTAGCTCCTTTGGACAGCATATTAGCTTCTACGCTAACTGCTACACTTTGCATATCTTCTAGCGTAGGGGGATTCCTTTCTCTAAGTTTAAAAGCCATGTCAATATCAAACCCGTCTGGAAACTTTATCAGAGCTAAGCCAGGTGGAGGCCTAAGGTCAAGTGGTATTGTATTATATACATTGTTAAATCTAGTACAGTAGTCCTAAATGGTTTCGTTTGGTCCCCTATTAAGGTTTTTATATTCATAAAGAATTTGAAGAGGGTTCTTTTTCTTCTCCCACCTATTTAAAAATTGTTGGTTAAAAACATCTAAACTATATATACTATTAGGAGGCAAAGATCTAAACCAAGTTCTCACATATCTAGTTAGAGTTTAGGAAAAAATTCTCATCTAGACATCTCCTATATCAATTTCATGAAGTTCAAAATAATCTGTCATTTTCTTTGTGTGCTATTGTGTTGTGTAAGATCCAGTGCCATTGAATAAGAAAATTTTACTCTGATAATCTGCTGGTAAGGCACCTTGAGGAGCAGGCATCACAAGAGGGGCATATCTGAGTGCCATAGCTCTAAGTTGGACAGGATTCAGAATAGGATTTGAGGTAACAGGGGGATTTGTGATAACAGGGGGATTTGGGGTAACAGGGGTAATGGGTATTTGAAGGGTAGTGATAGGCTGATGGGGAAGTGAAGGTATGAAAGGAGATGAGAAATGAACTTCAGAAGTGTGGGGAAATGATGGTGAGC
The DNA here is from genome assembly GCA_000404065.3 of Pinus taeda. Taxonomy (NCBI): domain Eukaryota; kingdom Viridiplantae; phylum Streptophyta; class Pinopsida; order Pinales; family Pinaceae; genus Pinus; species Pinus taeda. The sequence continues at coordinate 293,813 of APFE030345640.1, forward strand.
TAAAAGAAGTTGAAGCAGTTTCAGAAAGTTCAGGGATTCTATCAGTAGTAAGGGATGACTGAGGGGAATTCAGAAGGTATTGATTAATTGACAAGTTTTCCCTTTGGACTTCAAGTTTTGCTGTAAATTCTGGATCTAGAACTGTGTCCTCAAGTTCTTTCTCAGACATGGTTCTAAATAGGGAATGGTCAAAATACTCGTCAAAAGGGAGGTCTTCTATGAACAACCACTCACTGGGGCAGGGATTGGATCTAAATAAAGGTCTTGGGCTTACTGAACTTTCTTGTCTTCTGATTATCCTCAGAATAAGGTTGGGATTGTCAAACACAGGGGGAGGATTTGAATCAGGGTTGGCCCTGGTATAGTGAGTTCTCCCTGAAGCCAAATTTCAAGCTTGTTCTAATTATTTTCTTTTTTTATGAATTTTTGAAATAACTTCTAATAAACCCTTTAAGAGGCTTGAAAATAAAAATTTGAATTTCTCAAAGGTTTATTAAGACTGGGGGTTTGATTCCCCAGTATGGTCGCCACAATGTTATCACTCAGAAGTCTTCCCTAGAAGTTATAAAAGAAGGAATAATCTAAGGTAACCACAAACCTAATCTTTTAGACTCAATTTCTAGCCAACCTAAGTCCAGAGAGGGCTCTCTCTTTATAATTTAACTTTGTTTTGGGTAGGATTTTAGGCTAGTTATTAGTGCTCATGATGTTTTGTTTTGATTGGGTGGTGGTCTTCAGAAAATAGATGGGCAGAACAAGTATTCAGGCCATTGGGCTATGGAGTCAATCAAAGAGTGGCTTAACTAGATCATATCAATTACTAAAGTAAGAGTTCACAAGGCAGGCTAGCATAGCAAAAAGAAAATTTCCAAGTTCAAATGGATGAGGTAGTCCTAACCAGGGTAAAGGGCAATGAAGAATCCTTAAACTGGGATTAAGATAAAGAAAATAAGGATGATCAGTAGCAAAGGGAAACTAAGAATCCTTTACTATGGACCAAAGGGGGGAAACTACGGAAGTAAGGGAGCAATTAAGAATTCCTAGACCAAGATAGTTTAGTAGAAAACAATGAGAAAGTAAATAGTTAAAACAGAGAGCATTTAAGCTAATTCTAAGATATCATTCCTTGTTTAATATTCAGATTTCATAAGACACACATGTGAATATTTATAACATGATGAGAAAAAAATAATTAAACATGAAGAGATAATACTTATTTGTTTCCAATTGTGCAGAAGAATCTAATGAAATGTCTTTAGCTTTATTTCATGACCCAACAAAACCAGTCCAGTCTTGAATACGATAGCTCCTTGTGTTATAGACATTTTTGGGCACTGCAACCCCAATCATAAATGCCCATAAACTGAGGGCTCCTAAGTCCCTAAAAGTGTTGCTTCACTACCTAAAGGAACAAGGTCAGCTGATTACATCATCTCCCAGAAGTTCTCCACTAAAAACTGCTCAGAAATGGTCAAAACTGGACCATACTGGATACCCAGTGCAGAGGGTGCGATGGATATCACCTTCCTAGTGTAAAGGGTGCGATGCATACTGAATGGCCCCTCTGTAGGGTGCGATGCATACTGAATGGCCCCTCTGTAGGGTGCGATGGGCGAGAATGGAAAAATGGCAGAGACAGTTTGCAAGGTGGAAAATCATGGAATCTTCCAGAAACTTCCCCTCTGACACTTGCCTCTATGTTTTCGACCAGGGATGAGTAAGAGATCATCAGTCTCCAAGTGGAATCAAGAACTATCAGAGAGAGGACACTAATCAAAACCCCAGAAGATGACTCACCCCCCTACAATC
>APFE030345640.1:318383-342444 GCA_000404065.3 Pinus taeda
AATAAGAAAGAGATTCAATCTTTCAATGGTAAAATGAATTTTCTACGCCACTTTGTACCTAATCTTGTTGAACACCTAAGAGAGATCACAAACATGCTTAAGAAGGACAACCAAGTGAAATGGACGGAGGAGGCTGTAAAATCTTTCAATATAGTCAAATTGGCTCTTTCTTCAGCTCCAGTCCTAGTCAGCCCGGACTACACTCAGGATTTCACATTGTTCTCATTCGCTTCGGAGCATACTATGGCAGCTGCGTTATTGTAGAAAAGAGATGATCACGAAAGACCCATTGCTTTCTTCAATAGAGCTATAAGAGATGCAGCCTTAAAATACAACATCATTGAGAAGCAGGCCCTTGCACTGGTGAAAGCGTTGAAAGATTTCTGGGTATATATTCTACATTCTCATATTTTGGCTTATGTTCCTAACGCTGTTGTCAAAGATGTTTTAGTGTAGACCGATCTGGAAGGAAGACAAGGCAAGTGGATTGCAGCCTTGCTGGAATATGATGTGGAAATAAAGCCCACAAAGCTTGTTAAAGGACAGGGATTGGCAAAGTTAATGGACGAATCAAACTTGCACGCCTTGGACATAAATCTGATCACTGTTATGTCCGATGAGAATGAGGAAGGATCGTCAATTCAAGTATCTGAAATGTTTGCTCTTTCTCCGTGGTATTCAGATATCATATATGTGCTTAAAAATTTGTCACCACTGCCCGGCATGACTAGAAACAAAGCGAGAACACTCAAATTGAAGGCTTCCAAGTTTTGTATTCTAAATTCTGCACTGTATTGGAAAGATCCTGGTGGCGTTCTGTTAAACTGCTTGGTGGAAAAGGAAGCAAAGAAGGTCATGGAGGACTGCCACCAAGGAGACTGTGGTGGTCACCTTTTTTGGAAATCAACAGCAAATAAAATTCTGAGAGTGGGATACTATTGGCCGACATTGTTTGCTGATGTATATAAGATGGAGCTGTCATAAGTGTCAGATTTTCGAAGGAAAGTAGAAGTTACAGCCTTTACCACTTAAGCCTATTGAGGTGAGTGCCCCTTTCCAGCAATGGGGGTTGGATTTCATTGGTGAAATTCATCCCGCTTCTTCCGATCAGCACATATGGATCCTCACAGTGACAGATTATTTTATGAAATGGATCGAGGCAATTCCCACTAGACAAGCTACATATGCGGTAATCATTTCATTCCTTGAAAGTAAAATCTTGTCTTGCTTTGGTTGCCCGAATAAGTTAATCACTGATAACGCAGTAGCTTTCAAATCAAAAAGGATGGTAGAGTTTTGTCATAAATATCATATCATTTTGGGTCACTCAACTGCCTATCATCCGCAAGGCAATGGATTGGCGGAGTCTTCGAATAAATCATTGGTCAACATCATCAAGAAGCTGCTGGAAATAAATAAGAAGAGCTGGCATAAGAGGTTGGTCAATGCACTTTAGGCAGATCGGGTCAGTCAGAAGAAATCCATTGGTACATCACCTTTTGAGCTTGTTTATGGAGTTGATACAGTGTTTCCTACCTCTCTCGCAGCCCCGGTAATCAAACTTCTTCAGGAGGCTAGCAGTGAAGACAATCCTATGTAGAGAAGGTTGAATCAAATGGTCCACTTGCAGCAGACTAGAGAAGAAGTCTTCCAGAACACATCCAAGTCGCACGAGAAGATTAAGAAAATTTATGACAAAAAGGCAAAGGTGGACAATTTTCAATTGGATGATGTGGTGTTGAAGTGGGATGCAAGGAATGAGGAAAAAGGTAAGCACAGTAAGTTCGAGAACCTCTGGAAAGGTCCCTTCAAGATTGCAGCATATCAGGGTCAGAATGCCTTTATTCTGAAGGAAATGAATGGGTAAGATTGTCCAGGAGGGCCGATCAATGGTCGGCTGCTCAAGCGGTACCATTTCTGAAGTTATTAATGCTGCTTCCACTGTCATTGTAAATACCATTTTATTTCAGTTTGATTTGAGTTTGTCAAGTTAGTATTCAAGTCATTTCAATGTCAAATTTGAGTCAATTTTTGGTCATTTTAGTTTCATAAATGAGTCAGAGTCTTGTGTTGCTTGTCAAAATAATGACTCCATAGCCCAATGGATGAAGGCACTGTCTAGCTCTTCCAGAGATCTGTTGTTCTTGGCACCTCCAAGGAGCTACCATCCCCCATTGGAGCCAATGTTAGAGTCGGTCTTGTCAGTCCTCCGTCAGAGATCAAAACTCTTTCTGCATTTCATTTTTTAGGAGTCCCTCTCCATTAACTCAGCTACATTCCGCTAGGGGCATGCCATAATCTGATGGAAAAGGTCTTGTCATTCATTTCCCCTCGTGTCTGGTACCTGCTGGCTTAGGTCTTTTGTCAATGATCACTAAAGTCCATGACAGTCAAGGTTTAGTCCTTTAATGGACAATAGTCATTTTCAATCATTAGGTCTAAGGATTAGTCAATTTGGTCTTCAACCATGTCCAATAAAGCCATGCAGGCTAGAGGGAGGCCCCTACAAAGTTATGATTCAAAGAGTTTCATCGTCATGTTGACAGACTTCGACTGTTCTTCAAAACTCTGTTTTGAGGAAAAGTCAAACAGTGTGTCATTTGTGATAATTTTCAAAAAAAGTCTCTAGTTGATCTCTTCAGGCACAGTCATGGTTTCCGTGGCCAAATGCCCTGTCATACAACCCCTGCAAAAAGTGCCGAAATTTCATCATTCTAGCTAAAAATTCAAAGGGAAAAGTGAAATTCAATGTTGCATTAACTCAGTGAAAAGAGCCAAAATGAAACATTCGCAAAGTGGGTTTTTGAAGAAGCAAAAATTTAACCCATGACTCCTAATGTCTTTATAAAGGATTTTCACAAGCAAACAAAGTCATTGTGCAACTCAAGGTTATAGAGAAGCATTGAAAAGTCATTGTGAGAAGCTAGTGCGTGTTTGGAGTGAGATTGGAGGCGTTTTCCAGAGCGCAGCGCACACACAGAGGGGCGTGGTGCACATAGAGAGCGCGGCGCACACAGTACTACCCCACAGTGTTAATTCAACACGGGCGCGGTGCACATACAGAGCGCAGCGCACTGGGTTTGCTACGCGGCACACACCCACAAAGGCCCGAAATCGTTCCCAATTTGCCACAAATCATTTGGAATTCCTTCCAATTTCCAGGTAGGGTCTATATCGTGACTTGCTCATCAAATTTTGTGGATGTGATGGTGGTTCATGGTCATTTATACTTGCAATAAAAACTCTTAAACCCTACCTCTTGAAATTGTCAAAAACATTGTTGCTAGGGGTTCAAACTTGTTGTGTTGGTGCCAAGGCTCCTTTTTCACCTCTCATTTTTCCCCTTATTTCCATTTTTCCCTATCCCCCCTATCCCATTTTTTCCTATTTTCCCTACCCTAAAATATTACCAAACCCCTATTCCCTATCCCCCTACTCATTGGTCAATGTAAACCCCAAAACCCTACCTTATAACATCCCCAAACCCTCCTACATATCCCTAAACAACATTTCCCCCATAACTCCTATTCTCGTCATATTATTCCTCTCCTAACACTCCCTTTTTGCACTGTTCCCCTTGGTGGTAGATATCACAACAACACCTAGTTTCATACCATCATCAAAGGGCAGTCCAAGCATAGTACACATACAGCAGTCATGGCATCTGAGCATTCATCGGAATATGAGATGGAAACACAAAGTGATTCATCCTCGGGAGAACAGGCTCCCCGAAAACATCACAAAAGTGGCAAACATGTTAGGGATGAGCCAACTACCCTCACAGAATTGCAGGCCTACCCTCTTGCTATGTCATGTTTCCAGCATCTATCATGTTTTTAATTTTGTCAAAGGGTGGCTAATGTTCGAGTTCATCATGAGTTGGCCCGTCTTTTTGTGCTTCACCTACATGGAGGTCACTCTATCTTGGCCCGGGTCACCTTCACACTGACACCCGAAACTATCTCATTAGCAACCGGCATACCGAATGTTGGAGAACAGTGGCACAAGAAATAGAAGGTGGATAGGCAGCATTATGAGCCTTACATTAAGGCCAGTTTCCTAAGGCAGCTCCAAAGAGTCTTTCCATTCAAATATTTGAAAGATGAATATGCTCCACTCATGAAATTGATCATGAAGTATTTCAGCTGTGAGGGGAGGTTCTCTCGTCTGTATGCCTATCACATCAGGTTGCTCATGCACCTTACCAGGGTATGGATGATGAACATCCCATGTTTCATTTGCAGGAACATAGAGAGGATGAACACCTTCATGCAGCACAAGACCCCTCAGCAGCAACTTAACAGTGTTTATCACTTTGCTCTTATCCGGATTTTGGTGGATCATCAGTTCGGATTGCAGGGCATTACTTGGGATGACTTCATCTCCCGTGACCTCTTCAGCACTTCACAGGTATTATCAGAGGGTGAACATGAGATAGGTGGTCCTTCTTGTTAGACTCCGTCTTGTATGTCAGTGTGAGATTGTGTTTTTTAGAATATATAATTTGTCAAAATGTTCCAAAGCTCTACAGTTCTTCAATGGTAGCAGTGTTAACAATACTACATTCCAGGAAGCATTCTCACCATCAAGTCTCGCCAGTTCCAAGTCCTCCCGGAGCCATTTCTCAAAAATATGCCCAAGCCTTGAAAGTCGCATTGACCTTCTTTCCTATTCAGAAGGCTGGGAAGCTTCCTAATGATAATCCCATCTGTCAGATGGTAATGATGTGGGTGCAAACCTTTCTGGAGGAATGCATGATGCAGGGGATCACATCAAATTTGGGTTACCCATGGCTTTTACTGAAACTCTTTTGTCTTGGGTGTGTTGGAGTACGAGAATCAGATGGATGATGCTCATCAACTAGTGGTAGCTCAGTCTTTCATCAGATGGATCACAGTGATCAACGCACATCCTTCAAACAATGTATTGTATGTTCAGGTGGGAAATGCAAGCATTGATCATAAGTGTTGGGAAAGGCCTGAAAATACGAATGAGAAAAGGCCAACTCTCAGGGTAGACACTTCAAGTCCTGGATCGGATGTAACAGATGCAGCAATGGCATCTGCTTCATTAGTGTTCCGCAATACAGATTTTGCATACTCAGATATATTGATTCGTCATGCACAAGAATTGTTTCAGTTTGCTGACTCTTACCGAGGCTCCTATAGCAATAGCATACCTTCAGTTCTAGCCTTCTACAATTCTACTGGATATAAAGATGAGCTTTTGTGGGCAGCAGCCTGGCTTTATTATGCAACCCACAATGAATCATACTTGAACTACGTTTCAGTAGGGAATGGCGAAGATTTTGCCCAATGCTCCGACTTGGTTTAGCCAGGACAACAAACCTGCTGGCGTGGAGGTTCTTCTTTCGAGAGTTCAATTTTTCGGGACAAAGACTATGACTTCTGCAGTTCATTCTGGTCTTGAACAATACAAAATGACAGTAGAAGCAATCATCTGCGCTCTTCTTCCTCATTCACCAACTTCGGCTCCCAATAGAACAGAGGGTGGACTCATATGGATAACACAATGGAATGCCATCCAACATTCCGTAAATTTTGCCTTACTTGCACTGACTACTTGTTAACGTCAAGAGTTGAGAACATGAAATGTGGAGACAAAGAAAAAAAAAAAGACTTCACTCCACAGGATTTGCACAAGTTTGCATTTTCTCAGGTGGATTATATTTTGGGTGAGAATCCAATGAGGATGAGTTATTTGGTAGGCTTTGGGGATAATTACCTAAAACAGGTCCACCATAGAAGTGCTGATACGTCCAAGGTGTATGATTGAAATAGTGGATATGTATGGTTCAATTCTAAATCTCTGAATCCGAATGTGGCAACAGGGGCATTAGTTGGAGGACCGTTTTAGAATGAGAGTTTCATTCTGAAACTATGTCGCTGAAGGGAAGGTCACAAGCAGTTTGCTTCTCATTGGTCTTGGCAACAATTCAATATGTCTCTGGGATACTGCCCGATCACATCTACTTTTGGAGTTGAAATGCACCGAGAGGTGCCTTTTATATTCTATGAGTTTGTGGGCAGGTTCAGTGGAGACACTTAGTGTTGCATCAGGTACTATTTATAATGAGATTTTGATCTGGAAAATTGTTTCTTAACCGGCAACTGTGGTCACAAGTTCAGAGGAACTACATTTCACTTGCCCAGCCATCAGGACCACAAATGAGAAACTGGAAAATCTTCAATATGGTTCCGCCCTATTGAATAGGCTCACTGGGCATGAAGGATCAATTTTTCGCATTGCATGGTCCTATGATGGATTGAAAATAATTTCTTCCTCTGATGATCCCAGTGCCCGTATATGGACTTGCAACTTCAATGTGCATGATATCCATGATCCATGGACTGTTCCCAGTGTTGATATTATTGTTGGATCAATTGTTCTAAGGCGATTTTATGAGTTTGTGGGAAAATCGGGCTATTTCCAGGGCGCACTACGCACCCAGGGCGTGCTACGCACCCAGGGCGCGCTACGCATTAGCGCGATTTTCTCAGTGTTATTTTGTTCGGGCGCTACGCACCAGGAGCGCGTGGCGCGTTGGGTGAGGCGCGCTAAGCATTGGAATTTTTGCCCAGAACTTCGCCAGTATGCATGGTCCACTTTAGTAGAATGACAGGGATTGCTTTCTTGTCGTCTAAAAAAGCTGAATGTATCAAATTGGAACGCAATTCTGTCTTCAATCGAAGTATTGAAGAATGTGTGGAGCTGTTAGAACTTATGGGAATGCCAGTTTTAAAGAGAAAATGGTGACGGGTATTATGACTCTTTCAAGAACCAAAATGACAAGGACTATGGTGACAGTAACACTAAATTGATGATGGCTTCTACCCAACAACTGGGAATGAGTTTAAACAGAGGTAGTGGCAGCAAAATGCAAACACCGTGTGCATATTCTTGTCTGCGCACCTTCCAATTCTGCTTTGGATGAAATTGTTCTCCGTTTGATGAACACAGGTATTCGTGATGAAAATGGTCAAGTCTACAGTCCAAGTATTGTGCGAGTTGGTTTGCAAGCCCATCATTCTGTACAAGCAGTGTCAATGGACTATCTTGTGGAACAGTGTTTGAGCAGCATGGATAGAGCAGCTGCTATTTATGGGCCTAATGTGGGTTTTGCAGCAATGAATCGTGACCTCATTCAGGCTGCAATTCTTGATGAAGCTGCAATTGTTTGCTCCACACTAAGCTTCAGTGGAGCGAGTGCTTTTAGCCGTGTGAACCGTGGATTTGATGTTGTTATAATCGATGAAGCTGCACAAGATGTAGAGCCAACAAATTTAGTTCCACTCGCCCATGGATGCAAATAGGTAATTCTTGTTGGTGATCCAATTCAGTTGCCTACTACTGTACTTTCTTCAAAAGCTGAACAATTTCGATATGGTATGAGTTTGTTCAAGAGATTTCAATTGGCTGATTATCCAATTCAGATGCTCAAAACTCAGTACCATATGCATCTTGAGTAAGGGAGTTCCCTTCAAGGGAATTCTACTCAGAGGCTTTAGAAGATGGCGAGGATGTTCTACATCAAACAAAGCGTGCATGGCATGAATATCATTGCTTTGGGTCATTTAGTTTCTTTGATATAGAAGGAGAAGAATCTCAACCTACAGGAAGTGGTTTTTGGGTAAACATTGAAGAAGCGGAAATTTGTTCTTCTCTTCTTCCAGCATTTGGTGGCAAAATATCCTGAACTTAAAGTCGGATCTAAAGTGGATGCCATCTCATAATTGGCAGCGCTATTCAAACGGAGCCAAAATACTTTAAATTGGAACGAAAATATACATCACAGCAGAAGACATAGGATTCGATTCCTATTTCAAGACTTCATTTAATGGTTCAAAGGGATCTGTGCTCCAGCATTTATCTCTTAATTGGCCATCAGAGGAATTCAAGGGAAACAATGCTCTGTTTTTAGAAAAAATGGTTTTTCATCGACCTGTGGGGGAAAGGTTCTTGGTCTATTTACTGTATGTAAAAATGATTTTGTTTCAAATAGTAACGTGGCTTGATTCTGCAAATGCGCTTGTCAAAAAGGCGACCTCCACATTCCACATGCCATTTTGGTCTAACAGCAAAAGGAAATGGAAAGTATAACGTGGCAGTCCAAGTCGAAAACAAAATTAGAACGAAGACATCGATCCTGAGCAGAAAACTAGGGAGAGATTGCCTATCCTAGTCTTCAGTTATGTATGCGCTGAGCTTTAGGAACCGATGAGTGGCTTTTTACTATTTTTCATAGTGCCAGTTGAAACAGTTCCATCTTTTCATGGATCGGTTTTCTTCTGAGTTGTTTATGGTATTAAAAAACATTTGTAAAGTGGGGGAGAGAGTTCTGAGTGTTGGTGGGGGTGCGTAGAGAGAATAGAGCTTCATTGTACAGATTTTGACAGAGATTTTAATTAAAAAATGCAGCTCTGACCCCTGAGATTCCTGTGGTATGAGATTTAACATTTGTGTCCTCTTTTGTTTCATATGTAGCCTGTTATGTGTTCATGTCATTTCATGATCGTTTCCATTTGAACAAATGAAGTGTTAAGGTAGAATTCATAATTTATATGCTCTGCCTTTAAGTTTGTTCATATTTAATGTTTTCTTTTGTTTGACAAGGATTCATCTTCTATGCCCTTGTCAGCTCCTCAGCAGTCTTGCCATTCCATTTAATCTCAATTTGATGTTAAACTTTCTTGCCTACCTTGCCTCAGGGGATAATCCTTGTTTTTTATTACATTTCTCTGTTCAAGTTGTTCCTTTGCCCCATGCACTCCAGAAAAACCCAATCATTTTATTAAAAACCCCTTCTTATCAATTTACTAGCCTAAAATCAGTTTCTTTTAAAGTCATCTCAACCCCTTTTAGAAAACCTTTTGCTGAGATAGACCCAGAGAGAGCCCTCTCCTGTCCTCGTAGGGCTAGCTACGAGGCTGAGAGTGGTTTGATGTTGCCTTGAGTTTTGCCTTCTTCAGCCTAAGGCAAATTCGAGCGCTAACACTTCTCATCAGTATGAGCGCCATGAGACCACCACTATGCTAGTGTTCATCACCAATCAGAGAGGCAGTAGACATTTGTTTGCAGCAGCAAAGCGAGTGTTATCTCCACCCGGGGTGGAAGGGGCCTCGCTTCCGATATCGGCAACAGAGGTACAGGAGAAGGGAAAGAGGCCCATACATGATGAGGGGCCATCAGGTGAACAAGAGGCTGACTTCATCCTCATTCATGATGATGATGCAGATGTGGAGAGTGCCAAACTTAGGAGGACCATCCAGGAGTAGAAAACGAAGATCCAAGATTTGTCACTCGATTTGGAGAGGACCAAATGGATTATCAGGTATTTGGAGCAGAGGAACAAACAGCTTGAGGACTAGCATGAGATCATGGAGCTGCAAAGCATCCATGAGAATCGCCAAGCTGCCCAGCACAAGAGGATGGAGCTCACTCCATAAGAGCAAGAGATTAACAATGATCGTGAGTCTTGGCTCGAGCGGATCAACATCCAACTAGAGAGACTACTGGAGAAGGCCGACAAGGATAAAACCATATTGAGGCGGATGGTTTATCACTACAGGGCACGGAACATGAGTTCAAAGGCTCGGATAAGGAGTTTGAAGGCAAAATTAAGCAAAGCGACAAAAAGGAAAAAGAGGCAAAAGGAGCAAGATCGGCTTTGAATCTTGGCTGAAGCCTCTGTGGCCCAGCATAGCACCTCATAGAGGATCTCCAGCCCAAATTTCAAGAAATTTGGGGAATTTTGGTCACATGACAAATTTTTGGTCACACCACAGGTTTTTTCTCCCAGTGGCGCGGTACTTAGGATTGGGAGCTCCAAATCACAAATGGCTTGCATTTTTGGATTCAACATGAAAAATCATGCCTGTTGGTGCATGGACAAGAAATTTGGGCATGATTTGATTCCCCAGGAGGTCAAAAACACTCAAAAAATGACCTCTCTGCCCCTATTTTGACACACAGGAAGAAATCTTGGGAGAATGAAGTTTTGGAGGGGAAAATGAGTGCCCAATTCAGAAATTCCACTTGGGTTGGAAAGTAGACAGGCCAGGATTTCCAACAAGCACACTTGGGCACAATTTGGACTCCTGTAGGTACCTCAAAATAGCCTCCAAAGTGGCACGGTGCATATAGATTTGGGCGCGACGCATATAGAGAAAAAGGCCAAAATCACTTCCTCTTCGCGACATTTCAATTCGCGACTTTCTCCAAGTGGGCCCACTCATCTACACTACACTTTTTTCGGCACCTAAGGCAAAATTTAAAGTATTTCCACTAAAGGTTGGCTTCTATCCAAGTGGCAAAGGAAAGCGAGCAGTCACCTAAGACATTTGTCATTTTTGTAACGCTGCACCTGTAACTAATGGTTGGCTTTCCACTTCCACTTTGTAATGATTAGAAAAACTCCCCAACTCTTGGTCGTTCTATTTCCTCATGGCATAGTCTATTTATTGTATGCAAACCATTTGCAAAGGGTTGGTTGGTTGTAATTTCTAGGAGATTGTGGGAGAGAAACTCAGTTCTTCATTGTATATTTTGACAGAGGATTAATGAAAGGCAGCAGCTCTGTTTCATGAGATACATGTGGTTGTGAGTGTAGCAAATGTGTTATCTTTATGTTTCATATGTGTTTCGTTATGTTTCACATTTCATTCATATTCATTTCCGGTGAAATTTTCTAAGTAAGATAAGGTAGAATTCATGTTTAATGCTCTTCCTGTGGGAAAGTTTCACGTTCCGTGTTCTTCTTGTGTTGAAAAGGATTCATGTGTTTATTCCCTTTTCACCCTCCTAAACAATCTTTCCATTTCGCATTATTCCAAATTAAATTGCTAGACTTTCCGTCTGTCTTGCCTCACGAAGTAATATGTGTCTTTGTATTAAATTTTCTTCTCATTGTTGTTCGTTGGTCCCATACCATCCCAGAAACTCAGTCATTTATAAAAATTGCTTCTTGTTTCCATATTTATTTACTAGCCTAAAATCAATATTTCACTATAAGTCATCTGAGACCATTTCGTTTACTTATTCACTGAGCGTGACATGGAGAGAGCCCTCTCCTGTTCTGGTAGGGCTAGCTACCAGACTGAGCGTGGTTTGTGGTTACCCTGAATTTTGCCTTCCTTCAGCCTAAGGCGGATTTAGGTGCTAACAATCTCTACACTCTCACTTATGAAAGCCATGTAGCTAGTGTACCAATCTGGTGGCCTCCTCTACTGAGTGCTCCCACATCCTCTCTAGCATCATGTAAGAATCTGTGATTGCTTTTCTCTAGAAGTCTCTTCAAGAGTGGGTGCTTCCACTCTCTCCTCCACTACATGTGGCTACTCCACATCATCATGAGGTTCCTCCTTTGGAGCTAAAAGCTCCTCATCTCCATGCAATAGAATCTCCCTCTAAAGGAAACATCTTATGGAATTCTCGTCATCAAAATTCACATCTCTACGAATCATTGTCATCTTGTGAGATGGAAGGTACACCCGATAGTTTTGAGGTGTATTAGTGTACCCCACAAATATGCCCAACTCAATTTTCGCTTCTATATTTTTCTTTGCATCCTTAGTAACATGACATTAAACTAATGAACCAAATATCCTGAAGTGTGCCACATCTAGTTTCATACCTAAAAGATTCTTCTGGTGTACTCATCCTCATAATCCGATGAGGAATCTTGTTCTGCACATACACAATTGGGTTGTATGCTTCAACCCACAAGTGCAACAGTAGACCGTGATCAAGTAGCATCACTCGTGCAACTCCCACAATACTTCCATTCTTCCTTTCAACCACCTCATTTTGTTGTGGGTTATGGGGTTCTATTAGTTCTGGTCAAGTTCCTTCTGATGCGCATAAGTTCTTGAATTCATTCGACACATATTCTCCATCATTATCACTCCTAACAACCTTCACTTTCGTGCGAGTGTCTTTCTCAACAATTTCTTTAAATTGACAAAATTTAGACAACGATTGATCTTTCTTTTGCATGAAGAAAATCTAGCACTTACATGAGAAATAATTTACAAATATTACATAATACCTATATGCATGTATGTGGAGGCTATGAAGAATAGTCCACACACATTTGATTGAACTCTTTCAAGAATCACTTGACCTCGATTGTCCTTATCATGAAAGGTGGCTTTAGTATACTTCCCAAATGTACACCCTTTGCATGTATGTCTCTACTCTAGTGCACCCTTAGGAAGTCTTGTAGAAATATGTTGCATGATCTTCAAATCTCTGTGGTACAAGTGACCCAATATTCTATGCCACAATTCACCGATGTCTTGGCTCTACACCTTCTCTGCTTTTGTTCCCAAAACATCATTATCTTCTACATCTAATTTCTAGAGGTTCTTCACTCGAACCGTGATGTGCTTCACTTGTCCTAAGGCTATGTGACAAATGAAATCCTTTCCTTTTCTAAATATCACATCATAGCCATGGTCCTCCAACCTAGCAATAGAAACCAAATTCTTCTTTAGACTCAGAGCATACATGAAATCTTTTAATGTAAGATGAGAACTAGTCTCCCTATGAAAAGTAATAGTATTGATTTCGTTCACACTATACCTTCCATCATCTCCCATTTCTATGTGCATATGGAGGTCCTTCTCCTCCAAGTCATTAAAGAATTCTTTGTTGCCGCTTATGTGGAATGAGTCTCCACTATCCAGATAGCACACACTTACTATCACTGACATCACCATGCACACAATGAGGGTGAAATACAACTTGAATTATGAAGCAATAGCTTCACCCGTCACTCCTCCTGATGGCTCATTTCTGACCTTCATGCGGAGACACTTCGTCACGTAGTGTCCCACCTCATGACAGTGAAAACATTTAATCTATGAAAATTCCTTCTTCTTGTCACCATGACTTGAATATGATTTGGAATGGGATGGATTCCCTTTCCCCTTCTTTTCCTTTCCAACAAAGGCACATTTTTCCTCATCATGATGCTTGGAGGAGGATCCATCTTTTGTGTTCCATTGAATCTCTTCTTGCTCCAAGTCAAACCAGAAACTCTCCCCCTCTCGTAGCTTCTCCCTCCCATTTACTGAATCTTGGTAGTTGTGCAAGCTCTTGGGAAGGTCTAGAAGAGCTAGGATGGCGAGATCATCTTCTCAAACTATAACACCAACACTCCTAACCTCATCTCACATTGGGTGAACTTGGTCAAGTACTTTGGTATGTGTCTCCCTTCTCCATCTTGATTTTCCTGAGCTTGTCCTTGAGTGCCAACTTCCTGTGGTTACTGTTGTTCTGAAATATGTTTATCAAGGCCTTCCACATAGCATATGGGGTCTCCTTACCATGGAGGTTCGAGAAAGTATGATATCGAACTCCTTCTAGGATAATCCTTCTCTCCTTTACAACACATTTTCTCCACTTTGCCAAATCTTGAGCATCACTTGCTTGAGGCTTAGGAATATCTTTGTCTATGAATTCCTTCAGCCTGTTGTCTTCCCAACCTACCAACATTGTGTCCTTCCAATCAATATAGTATGCACTATCCTCAAGGGCATATTCAAGTCTCAATCTGTAGAATGACATATTGCTAGCTCTAAAGAATGATACTGCAAATTCGATTTCACTTATAAAAGACAAACTTGTATTTGCCTCTTCTACAATTGTTTATGTTGTGATACCATGTAGAATTCCTTGTATATTTAAATTGCTAATTATAATTTACTAAAATAATAGATATGAATCTGCTCTACTCTTGAGAGGAAACAATTAAACGATCACGAAATCATGAAGCATACAAGAAAAATAATTTAATCAGCACATTACACAATGATTCCCTCGAGGAAAGCCATAGCCCAAAACCCCTACTATGTGTATATTTCATTAGTTAGAAAATACAAGAATATTACAATGATCTTCTCAATCCCGAGCAACATGTGCACTATCTCTATCTGTCTCATAACTTCCTAGACAAGCTAAGGCCAATACTTAACCAATTTTCTATTTTCCCTCTTTCCTTGCAGTCTTTCCTTGGGAATTAGCCTCTTATTAATTAGGGAAATTCCTCAATTGGAATTGTGCAATCATCATAGGCCTTTCCCTCACTGCATGCACCACATGTACAATTCGTACGATTATACAACTCATAGTACATTATTCGTGAAATGCAATCTCAAATGGGTAATTCTTAGATTTGACACGAATGAGTTATTTATGAGTGAATCATGAGTTAACTCTTTGAACACATGAAGCAACACCCCACTCTCTAACATCCTACTAGTTTGTCCATTAGTTGGAACTAGTTTAACTCAGTTTAACTCAGATAAAATGAATTAGTTAATTACAACTCAAAATAAAATCAACCAAGGCTCCTATAAAGTAAGGGACACTTTACATGACTCAAGTTCTACCCTCAACTCAAATTAGCTTACTCAAATAAGTCAATTTAACGTGTCCTACAAGTTGTTTCTGATGTGGAATTACAATTTTAGTCCTAATTTAATTTTGGAATTACAATTTTAGTCTTAATTTAATTCAACTACAAAAATAAATTAGGATTTTCTTGCTGCTTAGAAGAGTGGTTTAACCCTTGGGGATAGCGTAACACCCTAGGAAAGTCTCTAAGGTTTTGGTTTGTGGATTCCACTTCCTTAAGGTGATATAGGAGGTTGAATCATATTATGGTAAGTCTTGGTCACATATTTACTGCATTGGAGTGGTAAACTTGGGCAAGTGTAGGAGGAAGTTGTTACACTACATATTAACTATTTTTCTAAATTTAAATATGCAAAAACTTAACTAAAATTATTAATTGTATGTGCTTTTGAAATTTTAATCCATAGCTCTTAAGACATAAACTAGCTTGCAAAAATTTCTATGAAACCTTCTAATTTTTAATTTTAAATCAATTTTATAAAATAAAATTTAAAAGTCTGGTTGAGTAGATAAGTAGTAAAAACAAGTGAATGAATTATTATAAGGAAGACTTATTAGTTCTCATGATAAATAAATATTATTAATTAGTTATAATATCTAAAATTATGCCCTTGGATTAGCCGCTTAGAACCCACAACTAGAAACAATTTTGAGTCATGTATCATAACTGTATTGGAGTAATATAGGTCTGGGTAGACGTACATAAGTAGTGAGAACACTCGAGTGAAGGAGTTATTATAATGAAGACTTATTAGTTCTCATGATAAACAAATATTATTAATGAGTTATAATATCTAAGATAATGTGGATCAAATTAGTTCCTTGGATTAGCCGATTAGAACGGACAACCAGAAACAATTTCGAGTGGCGTATCATAACTTTATAGAAGAAATATAGCTCTGAGTAGACCAGAAATATAGATTTTTGTGATTCATAATGTAAAAGAAAATCTTTTTGATTAATCACATTGATAAAATTTGGTCCACATTTCGAACAAATTAATGTGAATCATCTTAACTGATTAAAAATATGGACCAAATCCTATTAATACAATTAATCAGAAAAACTTTTTCCTACATAGTAAACTTTCTTAATTCTTTTTCAACCTAATTATTTTAAAATTTAAACATATATTATTAACATGTTAATTTTAAATTTCTCAACTAAATAGTTTTAAAATTAATTATTATAATAAAATAAAAACGTTAAATCCACGTTAAATTTATATTTCCATCCTTATTGATTTGGTCGGCCAGTCTTCACATCAAAAGGTTGCCGTGTAAAATTCGTATTTCACAAGATTGGCTGCGGAGGAATTAATTTCAATAGTGGTAATAAAAATTCTTGGAGGTCGTACCGATAAAGTAAGAGGATAAGGATAAATTTGATATTGTAAAATATCTTCTGACTTGACATTATTGCCTTAAATTTTATTTCTACGAATTTATCTACTTTAAATAGACCATGTACTTGAGAATTTGGGTTTAGTGTAATAAAGTGATAGTGTTAGATGATGTATGTTGGTCAATTTAATTTTAATGTTTAATATGGTCAGTCTTTTAGGTCTACACGTTTTGAGATGAGTGGAACTGTTTCAAAGGGTTTAGATATGGTCCCTTTTGGGATTCATCATATAATTAAAAATATTGATAATTTTCTCACATGGTTGTTTTTGGGATTTATTATATACTTTAAAATATTGATAATTTTTTGAACTATATGATGGATTAGAAAAACACTTATTTCAATATATAAATAATTATTTAAATGTTTAGATTTAGGAAAAAAATTATCAATTATTTTAAATTTCAAGTTTTTACTATATTTATATGATAGCGTTATTTTTCTATTAGATAAATAGATTAATCCAAGCCTAAGCCAAACTTCATTACAAAAAAAGAAAAATCTAAACACTAAGTACAACATAGGCCGATTGAATAAGCTTATATATAGAACATTTAACTACCCATATAGACACTAGAGTGTGACAAAAAAATGTTATATATAAAGTGTTTAGTAAGTGATTTTCATTTCAATTATAAACTTTGGAAATATTTATTTAAAAAATTATTATGGATGATATTTTCAAATATTCACAAAATCTATAATTTAGTTAAATTCAACCATATTTGATGATGATGATGATGATGATGATAGTGGTTAACCTCAAGTGAGACCAAATTGGTCTATCATACCTATAATTTTCTTAGTTTTTAATTGTCTAGCTCCTCGTCTTTCTTGGCAAGACTCATGTTGTAGCTTTCTTTTTTTTTCTCTAACGTCTTCCAACTTTGTGAATCGTGTATCTACTTCCTCTCTTGTGGTTCTTGGGACATTGGTGTCTTAGCTTCGCCATCTATTGTGTTCGTCCTCTTGAAGATAGATGGAGAAGAAGTTTGGTCTAGGAGATCTGTTTTGCTGTTAAATGAATATTTATTTTGTGTGGTATTAGAATCCTCATAACTCTTGATGCTTGACGGGTTGTAGAGTTCACTTTTTTGTCGCTGGGTCGTGCTTTCTCCTTGCTTGTCGTGAGAGTTGTTTTTTTCTTGTGATTGAGAGTTTTCTCTAGAGTATTCCTCTTTGATGAGCGTGTAGTGCTCTTTTTGTGCACCTTGCCACCATGTAGATCTGTGGCGGTTTTTTCTACCAAAATTTTTATGGAAGGCTTTTGGGCAATTTTTGGCTAAATAGCCACTGTAGAATTGAGACTTTTGTGATTCATCATAGTTATACGAAGAGCTTCGGCGTAAATCACATGAAAGAGACCTTTGTCGACGCGTTTCGAACCAACTAGTGTGGTTCATCGTCACTCTCAAAGCAACATCGACATCTTAAGAGGACACTTTCATAATCGAGTTTCTGATTCCACACATAATCTTTACTTATTAGGATTTACACTCCCACTAATTAAATCAAAATAATTTTATCTAAATAACCTATAAATTTAAACAATTCGCATTACCCTTATCTATCAAATTTCTAAATATTCACAAAGTCAAGCTAAATTCAGCCATGCTTGCAAGTTCACCAATTAAAACAAAATTACCGCACCGAAGCGAGCTATGGCGCTCATGAATTGATGAAAAATGCCAAAGCTCACGTTCAACTCACATAATTCCATCTTGTCCGTTGTCCAGTTGTCTCTCATTCGCATTGCCATTTTGACTCCTATCTGATTGCCTCATCTATTGAAATCCTGAGCTGGTTTTCACAATGCTGTACTCACTCTCGCCATTCCTCTATTTATATTTTCTAACCCCTCTTCTTATCTCCATCATCTTTCTGAAATTTGTTGATAATGGTTACAATTATCGCATTAATTTTGTGCATGTGTGTTTTTTTCTCCTTCCTGCTATTTCCAAAGCTCGTATTAGTTTTGGGCATATGTGTTTTTGCTCTCTTCCTGTTATCTCCTCCTGTATAGACGATGATCAGGTAAAATTAGGTCTCAATTCATTATTTCAACATATTTTATCTCTAGATTTTTTTGTTTTTTTCTCCTGTTTTTTTTGATGGAGCAACATATATTCACATAACCTAACTACACGACTTCTGAGACAAACCTCCCTATTAACGATTAGACTACATCCTCTGGGCTTTTTTTCTGCTCTTGTTAAACAAGATCTGATATGGGTACCTTGCAGAAGATCCTACTGATTCTAAAATTGTTTTTATATATATGTGTGTAGGGCCGGTGCTGGCCCCAAGGAGTGACCACTATGTGACAGGATGCAAGAGGTGCTGTTATTTGGAAGAAATAGGTTTTCCATTAACTGCTGGGCCTTTTTTCTCCTCTTGTTAAACAAGATCTGATATGGGTACCTTGCAGAAGATCCTACTGCTTCTAAAATTGCTTTTATATGTATGTGTGTAGGGTACCTTGCAGAAGATCCTACTGATTCTAAAATTGTTTATATATGTACGTGTGTAGGGCCGGTGCTGGCCCCAAGGACTGACCACTATGTGACGGGATGCAAAAGGTGCTGTTATTTGGATGAAAGAGGTTGTCCCTTTAACTGCTGGCCGAAAGGAAAATGGAGCAGTAGTCGCCAATTCTGGCAGCAAATACAGAAATTCCATCCATGCAATTTGTCTGCCGGCCAGATCTGGCTATTGCATTGAAGCCGCTAGTTATTTGGCAAGTCTCAGCTATGAATGCATACAACAGACCTCCTTTAGTTACTATTTTCTCGGGAACTAATAATAAGTACAGTAAATGCCCTGTGTACTAAGATGATTTGCACCTTTTGTTGCTTTGCTTTTAAGTCTTTCTTTAATTCACGGCTTCTGGTTATGTGATATGACCATTTCTTCAAAAATAGTTGTTGAATGCGATGGATATCAGATTTATTATTATAATTGCATATTTTGAGAAATAAAACTAAAAAAACCCACTTGCATATAACTCAATTCACGGCAATCCGAAGAGACGTACGGGTTTTGATAGGCAATATCAAACCGATTGAGGGATGGGTTTTCGGTCATTTTTCTGAGCGATATGCCCAATACCACGAGGCCAAGTCAACCTCCGGGTGTGTCCAACCCCTCCCATCGGATCTATCAATTGTGGTTAACCTACTAGCATCTCCCCATTGGATATGGGCTTTAGTAGATGCTTCATATATGCTTAATGGTTCACACCATGGTGTCCGTGGTCACCCTTCCTTCTACAACCCACCTAAACCTTACAACTGATTTTGCAGCCCATGGCTTGAAGCTATCCACCACCCTACACTTTTGATTTTGTTGAATTACTATGAATGTTTACTATGAAATATGATCCTTAATTTAAAATGGTGAACTTAATCAATGTTACATGGTTATTACACTTTCAATCCTTAAATTACTCAAATTTTAGTTAGAAAAATCTAATTACTCAAACATTACTAAAGTTATTCCAACTACCATCAATGTTACATGGTTAATCAATGTTAGATGATTATGAGAGTTTGAATTTTTTAATTACTCAAATTTTAGCTAGTAAAATTTAATTACTCAAACATTACTAAAATTACTCAAATTGTAGTTGGAGAAATCAAATAACTTACTTCATGATTACTTCCACTTCCACCCCTAAGCTAAACCAATTTACCAAATACCCTTTTTACCATATATTAAAAATATATAAATGTCTTTCTCAAAACAAAACCCCAAATACTAAGTACTAAAAGCTCTTAAAAAAACGCAAAATGATCATGCCTTCTCCATGAACAAAATACCAAATTCGAAAGCCTTCATCCAAAACAAAACCCCAAATGCTAAGGCCTTTGTAGCCTTCATCATCTTCTCAAGGGTTAACTCTCTCAATCAACTTGCTTGAACGTTTTTATCAATGAGAAGGTTTGACACCTAAGACCAAAACTACTAATGTTCATTTTTGCTACTAAAGTGAGAGAAATACTCTAGGTAATTGCCCAATGTCTCATTGCTCTTAGCTCATGCTTGCTAAAAAGGTTTTAGCATAGTTGTTCATTCTTGTGCTATTGGTATCTTGAAAACCCAAATTATTCCTCATTGTGTGTTATTCTTCAAAAACCCAAAATTGTTCTTTCCTATGCTACCCATGCAAAACCCCAAATTCATGAGCGTGTTGTTATATTTGAAATTTAAATACATATTATAATTATTATTATTATTATTATTTTTTATTACTAGAAATTACTCTTGAATGGATATTATTAGAGGAAGTAATGGTTAGGATTGAGGGAAGGGAGGGGTAGAGCTGTTTGGTCAATTTAGTGTTCCTAAATTGATGTCATTAATTGTCAACCCGGGGCTCGTAAGCTGATGAAGTGAAGGTGTACTATATGTACTTAAGCAACCTCTTAAAGCTTTTTGTCGTTTGGGGTGTTGTTTATGGTTAATTTATCTTCCTAAGATGGAGTGATGTATTTATAAACAGATGAGTGATGGTGTGTGTAAGGTGAATTCTAGATGAGTGAAAGTGTGTAATTAGTGGTTTCTAACTACTTGCTGAAAAGAAAAACTTGAAGGAAATAAATGAATTAAAATGAACTAAAAGCAAAGAACCACTTTCTAGTGGCATTAGACACCATTCATGCTGCTACAAATAAAAGGTAAGAAAATCACTTAAAAGACCAATGATAATGTTTATCTCTTCCTAACTCTCTGCCTCTAACACATAGTACTATGTAAGACACGATTAGGAAGTAGCTAAAGATAAGTCTAAGAAATGATAAAAATGAGAAAAATCTACTTTAAAGACTAGTTATAATGTTTTGCTCTTTCTAACTCTCTGCCTCTAGCACATAGTATTGTGTAAAGCACGATTAGAAAGTAGTTAAAGAGTAGTCTAAAAAGTACCCAAAGTCAGCTGCAAGTTATTAGTATTCTGATCTCAAAAAGATAAACAATTTATAATAAAGAGACCATTCATATGTTAGCAGACAGATTTGAGAAATAAGACTAAAAATTAGCTATGGAAATAAAGTAAAGGAAGCAACTTTGAATTTGTCAACTGAAACTACCACTAGATATAAAGCAAACACATAAACACACAAGTAATCCCGGGTCAAAACCTGCAAAAGAGCAATGCTGATCAGCTTAAAGAAAGGATTCAAAATGAATTAAAATGAAGTGAATTATGCTGTACATACGTTAAGAAAAGGAAATGCTGAACATAAAAATACTATACAAGGTTAATATGAACAGGGGCCCTCCATTCACATAACCCAAAGAAGACTCAAAGTGTTGAAAGCTTCAAAACAGCACTGCTTCTATTACTCCATGTGCAAAAATTCACAGTCAAGAGTGCTAGAACAGCACTATTAAAACAGAGTCTTGGGAATGCACGAAAATTACAACAAGTTCGTAAAAATACAGCAAGTAAAAGTTAACATAAGCGTATGCAGACGCAAGTATTTATAGGCATCTGAAGGATAGCCTATGCGTGCTGCTAAAACTGAAAATAAACAAACTGTCATGCATAATTAAAACTGCAATAACACGTCATGAGCCTGCGTGGGTGAGCTGGAGGTCCTGGTCGTCATGGGCATTGAATCCAGAGTTGGATTATGTCCCCCACATCCTGCGTAACACGGGAAAGTCACCGTTTGAGCTGACGTGACCCAACAGCTTACGCATCACCGTTAAGCTACCTTTGTTGACCGGATCTTGCCCCTGTTTGATCGGAGGTACAGATGACGTGGATGATTGAACAAATGGCACAGGAACCTCGAGCACCTTGATACCTAAGTACCCATGTGGCTCATTTGGAAAAATGGCACGTGGAACCTTGAGAACAACAAAAAGGCTGTGGAATCTCCAGATGGCTGCGGAATCATCAGATGGCTGCGGAATCGGCAGAGAGCTGCGGAATCGGCAGAGAGCTGTGGAATGCCTGTAAATATGTCAAAATCTAAACAAAACGGTCACACATTAGCAAAGCTCACTTGATCATGCTTAATGACATCTAATGTAATGATCTGGGTGGTTTTACATGGAAAATGAGGCGAAAGAGAAAGATAAGTGATGAAAAACGGTAGGTAATAGTGGATGATGAGGTGTAAGTTAGAGGCTCTACAAGAGCTTATAGTGTTAAAGGGTTATAGATTTTAGATAAATTAGAAAGTTTATAGGGTAATTATTATTAGATTTTGAGGTTATTTATAGTGGTTAGATTGATAGTGTATATAAGGTTTAAATGTTATAAAAATTGTAAGGATGGGATTACACGGGTTATGGAAATTGTAAGCCATATGTCATAAAGATTAGGAAGCATATTTTTTGTTAGATAATTGTTTATGTCATAAGGATTAGGGAGAATATTTTTTGTTAGATAATTGTTCTTATTGTAGGCCATGGGATTTGAATTATATTGATTAGGTTTTAGGTTTATGACTAAGTTGTCCAAGTTAGGGATTATATTATTTATATATATATATATATGGTAAGGGCTATAATGTTTAGTTTTAGGTGTTAAGTACAAGGGTTAAAATTGAAATATTTTTTAAGTAAGGATTATATGGAATATAGGGATTACTCATTATAAATGTTAGCTATCTCAAGCATTATATGGGTTATGGATTAAATGGTAATATGATATACATAATTTTTTATATGGTTTTGAATTTATATAAGGATACTCGTAATGGAATTTTTGGATTATTAGTGTTATGAGTTACTAATAAAGAGATATGTGGATGTGAGTTCAATGATTAATTAAAATCATATATTGTGTGTATATTTTAAAGACTAGGAGTTGAGTTTTATATGTCATATAAGTTACATGATTTAATGTTCTAGTGCTATTATGAAGAGCGATTATGAGTATTAAGTAATAGGCGCATTAAATGTTATATTATGAGATGACTACTTTAAGGGTTAAATCTAGATGTTGGGGGTTGTAGATTTATAATAAATTATAAAGGTTTTAGGGCCTATGGGTTCACTAGTTGTCAAGGTTATATGGATTATGTTTGATAGGTGTGTGGGGAATTATTAAGTGTTATAAACCATATGTTACTAATGATAGATGGTTCAAGGGGAAGTAGGAATTATAAATTACAAGAGGAAGTGGATATTAGGTTTAAGGATTATCCCCTAAAGTTTAGGTTGATCAATTAAACCATAAACCAAAGAAATCTATTCCATTAGGAGGAGACAAGATTAGGATAAGATGGCTAACAAAATTATTGTTGTTAAATATGGTCATAGGCACTAGTCTTTAATTCCACTTCAATTTTCTATTGGTATTTCATTATTATGAGAATGGAAAAATTTAGGATTGGAGGCAACCATGTGATGATGATTGGTATGTTGTTTCTTCTAGTAGTTCCTATGATTCTTGCTTCTATGATCACATCTTGCTACCCACATAATTTCATCACCTCAACATTTATGTTATAATTTTATCAAAATTCTTTGTGTGAGTTATGTTTGAGTCTTGGAACCCTCTCATAGAGTCAACACATGCACAAACTCAAAATATTTGAATATTAGCCCCATCCACAAGCACCTTTGTCCTAATTCAATTAATTAAAGCATAATTTCCACCTTGCAAAACACAATTTGTTGTTGCTTGATCCATTTGATATCTACTAATTTGACATTTTAGTCATTCTTCTTTCAACACATATTGAAGCAATAGTCGAAAAAATCTAAATAACACTTCCTTATTCCAAAATCAACACACTTAGAACTAAATAAATCTTTTTTTTCTCAATTAGAACTTTATAACACAACCCTTTATAAAACCACCACTTTTGATCTCTTTAAAATATAACATCAGAAGAGCTACAAATACAATATAAGTAGTGGAATTTTGTCGAAATGAAGCGAAATGAAGGGGATAAGGGGCTTCTAAATTCTTGGGGAAATTTTTGGAAGTAGGGAGGGATGTTAGGAAGTAGGGGAAAGTGGAATATCAGAGATTGAGTGAGGGGAAGGGGTACAAAAGGGCAAAACACAGGCCCAAGCTGGAAAATTGCCAGGTTGTAGCTAGAAACTAGGGTTTGTGCGAAAATGAGGAATTTCGGGAATCTCAGTGATGGGAAGCATTTGGTAAGGTACTTTAAGGATAGGGGAAGGTGTATGAGCATCAGGAAACAAGTTTTGCCGATGATTTGACTGTCCAAGAGAAATTGCCTTCAAAACCCTA